>CADDXX010000053.1:1796254-1885481 GCA_902810485.1 Alauda arvensis | reverse complement strand
TGGCCGCCTTCCCGCGGGAGGCCCGCGGTGAGCGCCGGAGCGCGGAGCGGGCGGGGGAGGCCGCGGTGACCCTGCCCGGGGCGGGCGGTGGTGCTGGGCCGGCCCCGCCGCCGCCTCGGGGCCTGGCCTGGCCGGTGCTGCGACCGGGGGCGATCGGCGGCACCCGCTGTGCTGCCCGCATGGTGGTTCCGAGGTCGAGGTGAAGCAGAAAGGCCGCCGCAAAAAGAAGGGGAAACTCGAGAAAATGGTTGTTTCTTTGGGTATAAAGTAGCAAACCAAAGCACTATATCGGCTTTTAAAAAATCATCCTGTGGTATCACCGCTGTAYGGGAGGTGCGCTTCCTGTAGCACAGGCCCTTTATCCTCAGGCGCTGGCCTGAGTTTTCCCTCTGGCTCTGAAACCCCGCTAACACTCTGGGATTTAACAGAGAGATTCTGGATCCGCGGGGGGCACTGCTTGGTGTCAGGGCGGTGACACACGTGAAGCCTGTGTGCTGGCAGGGGTGCTTCTCCCGGGATGCTGAGTAACACTGTTTGTCATTTGCCTGGACAGAGCTGGGCTGGCCGGAGTCCRTACCCTATCTTGATAGGCCTCCGTCCCCGCTGGAGTTCTATCGGGAGTGGGTGAGTCCGAATAAACCCTGTATAATTCGCAACGCCATCAGCCACTGGCCGGCCCTGAAGAAATGGACCTTAGCGTACCTCAGGTAKGAGCGAGCTGTGGAGTAGGACTGGYGGTCAGCTTCAGGTGACCTCACTGAAAGTGAGGTTTAGTTAATCTTTGCTATTGTTTGTAAGGTTAGCTCATATTCCTTCCTGGTTCTTTATGAAGGTTCAGTCTTCCCAAGGTCAGGTGTAAGTGTCTTCCTTGCACACACACTGCCTTCCCAGTTCCAATGCAGCCAGGAGGGTGGGTGTTTTGGCTGCATGCAGCCAATAAGCTCAGGCTATTGAAACACACCCCATTTCGTGACGTGTTTGTGACTGAACACACCTTGTTTTCTTCAAAAAACTAAATGATGGAGCGTTTGARCAATGACTGAAATGTTAAAGAAAAGTCCTTCTTTAAGAGAGGATTTATGGTTAGACCTAAAATCTGTGGGTCAGATCTAATTCTGTGGGGTTTAAAGCTAAATATCTTACAGAATTAAGGACTGTTAGTGTCACGGGGTGTCTATCTATCAGTTTCTGGTCCACCCCTTCTCCTTGCTCACTTGCTTTTGGACACATGAACCTTTGGATTTGGCTGAGCTGAATGGCCATAATAATATCAAACTCTGCCATGATTAGTGAAAAGAAGTGGCCAAAGAGGACCCTCTGTCTGCATGGAGGAAAAGGGAGCTCCTTTGTGAACTGTTAGGAGAGAATTCAGAGAGGAAAAAGAAACTAGTGTTACCTTGAGTGCAGGGAGCAAYTGGATCAGAATGCCAGAGTCCTTCTGACAGCAGAAAACTTAGTCTAGATATGCCCATCCATGGAAAGACAGGCATCTTATTTTTGCTGCCCTTGAAACATGTTTTGAAATAATCAACATGTAATACATGAGCTAATTGCAGGCCTGGTTCTAAACCTTTGATTTGTTTTGCAGGGAGGTGGTAGGTCCCAAGGTGGTGAGTGTGGCAGTGACACCCAATGGTTATGCAGATGCAGTGTTTCAGGACCGTTTTGTCATGCCAGAGGAGCACCAAATGCCTTTCATGGACTTCTTGGACATTGTGGAGAAGAAAGTGACCTCTCCCAACGTATTCTAYGTGCAGAAGCAGTGTTCAAACCTCACTGAGGAGTTCCCTGAACTTGTCTGTGATGTGCAGCCTGACATACCATGGATGAGTGAGGCACTGGGTAAACCCTGAATTTCTCATGTACTCAGTAAATATTTTGCATGGAGCTTTAAAACAATCACACTAGGTACTACATGGTGAATGCTTGTTCTGTTTCTGAATGCCACAGCTTGGTTTGGTTTCATCCTCTTAGAAAGCAGAAGTGGTAAAATACTTAATAGAATAATCCAAGTTTTGGKGTTGGATTACTCTGAAATCAGTATCTCTGTTGTGTATTGGACCCTCACATCTGAAAAAATGTCACRTAACTTCTTTCCATCGAGTGGCTTTTCTTTGATGTAGGGTCATGTGTTGGCTCAGTGTTTGCAGTGTAGAAGGAGGTTGCTGTTGTTCACAGAGTGCTATTTGCAATGAAATTTGTCACAATTATGAAGAAAGTTGTAGGACAGAATTTGGCAGACAATTATTTGTAAATGTTCTAAAAACGACAATATTTTTGCTGTTGTCATCATTTCTCTTTTCCCTAATCATACAGGGAAGAAGCCTGATGCTGTGAATTTCTGGCTTGGGGAGTCAGCTGCTGTGACATCTTGTACGTATCCTATGGCACTGAAAATCTTCTGGTGATTTCAGCACAAGTTTAAGCTGGCTTGTTTTGAGTTACTGGCTCAAGAGAATGGTGTGGTTTTTCTGCCTTGTCAGATTTTAACTATTTTAGTTCTATTTTAACATGCTTTTTATGCATTCTTTATTCTGCCCTTCTGCAGCCTCCTGCTGCTGTGTCTCTGGTGCATCTGCCTGGCATTGTGTCAGGCAAGGCACTTGACAATTTRCTTCATTGAATGCATTTGCTACAGCATGTTATTGTGACTTTCCCAGTGGCTGCAAGAGGAAGAAGCAGCCTAATAATAACAGGGAAAGCTGATACTTCCAGTTCACTGTAATTTCTGCTGCAGAGAAGGAAATGACTATGGTTTTCTGTCTTTCTCCACATTCCTCTTTTTTTTTTTCTCAATCCTAGTACATAAAGATCATTATGAGAATTTGTACTGTGTGGTATCYGGAGAGAAAAATTTTCTACTGCATCCACCAAGTGACCGTCCCTTCATCCCATATGGTACATCATTTTGCTGTGCAATGTCTCTGAAGGCTGGAAGGAGGACAGACTAAAACACTGAAAGATGTGAAAAAAAGGAAGCAGTGGTAACATTTTGGTGTTTATGCAGTATTACACTTCCAGTGTTTCTGGAAATTTCTTCTGTTTCATGCTGCAGGTAGTTTGTAACACAAATGTCAAACTGAGGCCAGGTTTWCCAGTCCAGTAAAGTAATGGGCTCRTTGATTCATATCTTGARTCTTGTGTCCAGTTCTGGGCCACTCAATTCAGGTAGGACATTTAGATGCTGAAGTGAGTCTAGAGAAGGATATTAAAACTGGTGAGGGTTCCAGAGGGTAATTCCTATGAGGAGCAGCTGAAGGAGCTGAGGTTGTTTAACRTGGAGAAAAAGGGACTCTGGGGGAACTTACCACTCTAGAACTCCCTGAAAGGAGGTTGTAYCCAGGTGGGGCCAGGCTCTTTTCCCAGGCAACCAGGGACACAAGGAGAGGTCTCAAGTTGTGCCYAGGGGAGGTTTAGATTGAACATTGGGAGGAATTTCTTTACATAAATGATGATTAGATATTGGAATGGACTGCCCAGGGGTGTGATGGAGACATGTGCCTGGAGGTGATTAAAGAAAGACTGGATGTGGCACTTAGTGCCATGGTTTAGTTGACAAGGTGGTGCTCAGTCATAGCTTGCACTTGATGATCTCAGATCATCTCAGGTCTCATCTCTTTTTCAACCTAATTGATTCTGTRGTACTCACAGCAGCCTCTGCAGCTTTAGAATATTTAAATTGTTTTAAGTATTTTATCTGTGTTGTAGCATTTCATCTAGATTTGGATTCTGCCTGCTTTTCTCTAGGAAGAAAAGGCCAGGAAGCTAAAAAATCAGTTGTATTTTAATGGAATATTCAAGCTACTAACTGAATCTCTGAAAACTGAGAAATTAAGAAAGAGATTCTTGTGGCAGCAGTGCTTCATGCTGCCTGTTTTCTGTTTCTTTATGTTGCTTTCCTATATGCACAACAGTAGCTTTTGTTGCAGTGTCATCTAGAAGATGGGCAGCTTAACTTTATGTCTATAAAATTAATTTTCCCATTCCTTGACTTTCAAACCATCAGATTAAGTGAATGCAGAGTGCTCTATGACACCAGTATAATTTGCTAGATGTGTGCTGCTATARTATTTTCTTTATACTGTTCTTATGTTGTTCACAACCTTGAAGTCATAGMATCACAGAATGGTTTGGGTTGGAAGGGACCTTGAAGATCTTTGAGTTAAATGAGCCCCTGCCATTCAATAGATCAAATTGCTCAAAGCTCCATCTAGCCTGACCTTGAACACTCCAGGGACAGTGTATCCATAACTTCTCTGGACAACCTGTTCCAGTGCCTCATGACCCTCATTGTTAAAAAATTCTTCCTTATATATAATCTAAATCTACCCTGTCTCAGTTTGGTACCAGTAACCCTTGTCCTGGCCTTGGTAAAAAGTCCTTCTCTGTGTTTTTTGTAAGCCCCTTTTAGGTACTGGAAGGCCACAATGAGGTTTCCCCAGCCCCCTGTCTTCTCCAGGCTGAACAACCCCATRTCCTCAACCTTCCTTGGACTGGTGGTGTTGTATGTATGTGAATGTATGACACATGTGTGTGTTATAGGAGTCCTACTTTATAAAACAAGTTACTGTTAAAGCACCGAATAGAGATAATGCTTACATTTCATAGTGTGAGTAAAAAGAGAATTCTATCTTTTTGAGCATTAGGCTAATTAATGGAGAAAAACTCTCTCCAGGGAGGGCTTAGAAAACCACATGTGCTGAAACAATGAAAGAAAAGCAATCAGCAGTATCTGAAGCAGTTGATGAGCCCTATCAATTAAAATTAGAAATGAAAGGCTGGCCACAAGCAACTAATAACTCTTSTGAGTGCTTCTTTGGTAGACTGACCTAAGACAAAGCACCCAACTGYAGAAAGATGTATAAGTTAGGAGTGCATTTATGCCTTCTGAAAAGGAAAGAAGACAGTTACTTGAATAAAATAGGACTGGGATACAAATGGGCTTGGAGGAGAACAATTATTATTCAGACTGACTGGGAAAAAAGTATATTAAGAAAGTGGATAAAATTTGAAATGTAAAAAGGGAAGGATAGTGAGTACAGTAAGTTGAAAATGGTTTTGTCTTAGTTTTTCTTGGTGAAAGTATGACATGCACTGCCATCAGGTTCTCTGAATTGTGTAATTTAATTCTTTCCCTGGTTCCAGAGCTCTATCAGCCAGCAACCTACCACGTATCAGAAGATGGTTCATTTGAAATTGTGGATGAGAAGACTGCAGAGAAGGTAAAAAGTTTATAAAGAATGCAGTTAATATAGTAGGGAGAGTTTGAGGCAGTGCTGAGCCCTCAAACTAAGCATATTGATCAATTTACTGGAAAGAGAATGCCCAGATATTTCACTTGTATTTTACTATTTGCAAAGGATACCCAGCTTCCAGAAAAATCTTTTACTGCAGACCTGAAACCATTAATATCATAAAGTGTTGGTTTGCACCAGATTTGAATAGATCCATCAAAGAACTTTTGAATGCATCAATAAAAAAGGAATTGATTGCATTATGCCTGAAATAGATGCTTCTACATTCACTTTCTTTTGGCCCTCTACTAAGGTCCACAGTAGTATTACCCAGTGGAATAAAACATACCTGTCTGAATGAATAAGTTGTATTTTCTTACTAGTAGCAAATATTTATTTGATTAAAATGTTTAGATCTGGAGGCACTTTACAAATCTCAGTAGAATCTTAATCCCTTGCCTTTTGCCTCTGCAAAGTGTGAATAATGCTACAACAGAACTTGAACTGGGGCTTGTTCTCTGTTTCCAGAGTGGTGCTCATGGARTCTCATTCCTGTAATGCAGCAGGTTGGAATGCTGAGGTTTATAATTCTGTAGGGCAGAGAAAGAATTAATGCAGGCAAGAGGGACTTTCCAGCAAGGTGGGGCGTTTCAGCTGCTGGGAGTAAAAATTACACCAGAGAGCTAAAGAAGAAGAAAGGAATTTCTAAAAAGAGTGGGGCAGATAAAGTATTTTAAGTACTAAAAGTAGGAGGAACAAGCAACTTAAKGGGCTAGAGGTGTTTTGAAAGAATGCCAAGAGACTGCAGTTTCATGGATGACATTTATTGCCTTTTCTCTTACTAGAAATGTGTCACTGAAGGAGGCACATCTTTGCAACCTTGACCTATTCCCAATTGAATATGGAAAGCTGTGTAGCTGTACATGTTTTGCTAGACAAAGTACATGTTTTGTAACCTAGTGAGTTTGATTATCAGTTGTTTTTCTGSAAGCTTGCTAGAGTTTTTTGCCAGGGAAAGAACCATATACACACTCTTTTGCTTTTAGGTGCCCTGGATCCCTCTGGACCCCTTGAACCCAGATCTAGAGCTGTATCCAGAGTATGCTCAGGCAAAACCTTTGCAGTGTACAGTGAAAGCTGGTGAGATGTTATATCTGCCTTCTCTCTGGTTCCATCATGTTCAGCAATCACATGGCTGTATTGCAGGTAAAATACTCAGTATTTCCAGATACGTTTTTGAACTGTGGTGGGTGTGCAGGTAGATATCCCGCAGCAAAGCATCAGTGGGAGCAAAGTTCCTTTAAGGTTATCTGCCTCTCTGCAGGAGGGAATAACAATTTTGTCAGATCCCCATGGGGCTGCCTCCTTGCAGCCTGTTTTGCTTTACAATTCACAGCTTTGTCGACACAACATGGAAGATACTCTGTTTTCATAGGAGCTGAAATCTACTCTGACTCAGTCTCTTGCCTTGCTAGTTGGTTTGTGTTACTGTTCCCCTGCACTTACCAAAAGTCTTGTCATCTCTTTTTTTGTAGGATTTATCATCATCTCTCTCTTTTTTTCCTTCTCTCCCCAAGCAAATTCCAGAATTTCAAGCATTGCTCATTTGGGACATGTGGAGGGGTGGGGATGGTGCAGAGTATTCTTGTTGTGTCGTGCTATTTTTGCAAGGTTTGAGGAAGAKATTTTTGCTGGAATTCTTGCTTTTCGACTTCCTTTTTTTCAGTTCTTGTGATTCTGTGATRAAAAGATAAGCTAGCAGTAAAGCAGTAATTCTGGTTCGTTTTTCCCAGTGCTGCTGCATCAGTCCTTAAAGATTTTTTTTAAAAAGTAGAGTTGTTTCCAGCTGCACGCCCCTGGCCACTGTTTTTTTCTGTTTAGCAGAAATATCAAAGAGTTTGAGTTTATTTGTCCTTTAGTCTGTTAACTGCGATGCAGTCTGTATACACTTGAAAAATCAATATTCTCTGGGTCTGATCCAGTGAATATCTGAAGCTAGAGCATATCCYCCTCCAAGAAGCATTAGTACAATATTACAGGCTATGGCTTCATTTTCCTAGGAGACATACCMCAAAATTAGCAAGAGAAGCAGAATTAAAGCACTGCCCACTGTGAAGTAGTGGTGAATTTGCTGTGCTTTGCACAGGAAGAGAGGTTCCTATCCAGATGTTAAACTTTGCAGTTTGGTATTTTTCGTCTAAGTAGAAGCATACCTTTTCTCTTCCKAAGCATTTTGCCATCTTCTGCTCCAATTAATCTCCAACACAGATTCTGAAGTTGGTTTGGGTTAAGACAGAGTTGCATTGACAGCACTATTGAAGAACTGCATTGTTTACTTATGTTATTTTAACCTGTAATCAGAGATTTGCTCATTTCAAAGTTCAGTCAGTAATAAGGAAAAGCCTGTACTAACTGAACTGTGTTAAACAGTCTATGAACACGTTCGTAAATCCTTACTTTCTAGCCTTAAAATGTTTTCCCCCTTTTTTTTGTCTCYTCAGTGAATTATTGGTATGACATGGAATATGACATTAAGTACAGCTATTATCAGCTACTAGATTGCCTCACAAAAACTGTGAAGATGCTATAGCAGAGATGGGAGACTCGAGCTTGTGATGTCTGTTTCTGACGTGGTACGATCAGCATCTGTGACTGGAGTACAAACATGATTCCACTAAAAAGAACTGAACATTAAATTATGGTCAACAGCGCCTGCTGAACACATCATGGCTATTTTTCTTGATTTCAGAGTCCAGACCAATTGGCCTGATTTTTTGGCTTGTAAGTAGAACTTTGATAATAGGATTTTTAGGCCTTTGCATGTTACCCCGGTGATGATGAGGAAAATAAAATGTGAAGGGAAACAATCCAGGTTTTGAAAATCCCCAAACAGAAGCCCTGTTTGTTCAGATCTACAGATTGTTTTCATAACAACCCAAGTGGACAAGGAAGGATCTGCTCTGTGCATCAGGCTGCAACAGTCCAAAATTCTGCTCAAGGCAAAAGTCTGTCCTGTTGTAATTCTCTAAGTTCAGCAGCTGTGGTGTTTTGATGGTGAGAAACTATAACTTCTGCAATAAATAAGTCAGTTTAAAGCTTATTTCTGTACTAATTTGTTTTTTTTTCCCAAAGTAAACAATGTCTGAAAGACATCTAGGAGGACATATAAAAGTCAATGTTGGCTATTTTCCAATAGAAAGCTACATGTTTTTACTGCTGTTTTTTTTATTTATTTATTTATTTCAACTGTTGTATTTAAACATAGCTGCATTCTCTTGCATCCTGAGGGATAGAGTTGCTGTGCTTGATCTGCAATCAGTCTGCGTATCTGTGGTCTCATGGCATGAGGTGTGATCCTGCAGCTTGTAAGCTCATGGATTGTTTCATTCCTTTGCCATTAATTGCTGTCCAGTGCATGGTTAGGCAAGTTGTTTGAACCAGGAGTGTGGTTCAAGGAGCCATGATTTTCATTTGTATTTCCACAGATTGGGATGAGACTACTCACATCTCAGAGGCCCCCCAGGGTAGGATTAGAAGGCTGTTAAATTCACAGACATTGCAAAAATGTAGTATTATTTATGAAAACCAAAAGCTGGTGTTTGTTGCCAAATCTTCAAGCAGTTTCTTAGAAACATTATCAATACAGGGGAAATTAATTAGTGGGAAGAAAAATATGGTAATTGTTTGACTTTGTTTCTTTTGCTTTTTAAAATGAACATAGTTATAGCATGAAGTTTCATTTTAACTTGTGGTGCTTACCTAAAAATTGCAGAGAGCTTTAGAGGGATCACGAGCAGGATTTCGTGGCTAGATTAAGATGTCACGCTACTTAGGCTTTCCAGCTTGTTTGTGTTTATTGTGCCCTGGCAAAGGCTCCCAGTCCAGCYCTGCAGTCAAATCTGGAATTTCCGGCAGCTGGGGGGCGCGGCAATTCGGATGTCTCTGTTTGCTGCTTTGGTGTTTTTAATTTAGTGTTTCTCTGTAATCAAAAGTGAAAGCCAAGAAAAAGTGACAGCTTGTGTCCGTGCAAGTGGCCACCCGAGCCGGAGAGTCTGGAGCGAGGCGCGCTCGGAACTACGTCTCCCAGCAGCCCGTGCCGGCCGACTGGAGGAAGTGGTGACGGTGATTCCTCCTGGACTTTGAGCAGAGAGTTTAATCCCGAGAAGGGACAGGTTGCTGGGGCTCACGCAGTTGCCGGCGGCCCCTGCCCGCCCCAGAGAAGGGCCGCGGCTCTCCGTGCAGCCGGGGCGGGATGGCGGCGCGGCTGTCCGTCCTGCCTGCCCGCAGGTGCCTCTTCGATGACCCCGTGCAGATCCGTGTGGCCGGTCTGCAGCCGCAGCAGGCGGTCACCCTCCGAGCCAGCCTGGTGGACGAGAGCGGGGAGCTTTTCCAAGCCCACGCTCTCTACAGGGCTGAGAGCAGCGGGGAGCTGGACCTCAGCCGCTCCCCAGCGCTGGGGGGCAGCTATTTGGGAGTGGAGCCGATGGGGCTGCTCTGGTCTCTGCAGTCCAAAACGCCCTTATAAGCGGCTGGCAAAGAGGAACGTCTTGACCCCTTTCTGTGTGGACTTGGAAGTGTATGAGGGCCATAGGGACATGAGCCGCTTGCTGGGAAAATGCACCCATGAACGATGGTTTTTAGGAGAGGGGGTGAAGAGGATTTCGGTCAGAGAAGGTCGTCTCAGAGCAACCCTCTTCCTCCCTCCTGGTGAGTTTTAATTCCGTTCTGATTTTCCAGGGATGACTGACATCACGCGTTGTRCCTCGTGGTCCCTGAATGCACTCAGCAACCCAGAGCAAAGTCTCAGCTAACAYTTCCCTCAGCCTGTGCCTGGTCCGKGTCATCACAGCAGAGAAAAGAGGAGCAGGTGTTGCCCGGGCAGGGCGAGGGCCAAGGCAGGGGTTTGGTGGTGAGGGGAGGACCGCAATGGTAACACAGGGTGTCTCCTTGTTGTTCTAGTTGAGTGTCTTGATCTTTCCTGCAGTGAGAGCTTTGTCAAAAAGTGTATTTATTTCTTAGCTTTTCTGTTTAGCTGAGAGGACAAAGAGGCCCCTGGTCCTTGGCAGGGCTGTGATGCGTGACAGCTCTGGCTGTGAAGTGAARAATGACAAAGYATGGTGGGAGCACTGGACTCAGGCTGCAGCCAGCCTAGGCTGAGGAACCATGCCCTCCACAGCTGCTACAGATGTACCTGCAGGTTCTGGACCTGTCCTCTCTGTGTCTGTCTTTAGCTAAGAAAAAGCCAAAGAAAGAAGTCTCTTCCTGACTGAGCAACTGGACTGCATGGGATGCTTAGGGAGATGGGAGACAAATGGGAAAATCAAGATCTTTAATTAAACAGGTGCCATATTTTACAACTCTGTACACAGGCAATGCTGAGAATGGATCCTGTGCAAAGCTGCTTTAAGCCTGAAACATTTCTGTTCCTTGAATGGCACTTAAACATAGCTGTCTTGCCCTGTAATTGACAAACAGTCCCTTGCAGCTGCAGCAATGCCACATCTTGTAAGAGAAATCTGGCTATGAGAATGGGCAGACTAGCATCAGGAAAGGAAGGGCCTAYTGCTGCAGGAGAGCTGAGGAGCTCAGGTCTTACTGAAGCCTGAATTGGCACAGGTCAGTTCTGGCATTTGTGAGTATCTTTCATAATACAAGTAACCCCTCCATGGCATACCTGCTAGCATAGTTCCTAAGGAAGAGCCACTCCTGCAGCAATACTCTTTCTTCACTGATCCTTAATGGCCTGAGGACTCGTAGGCCAATGCCAGTCGAAATTCACAGTGAGAGAGGGATGTCCAACATGTGAACTTCCTATAATGAGTTCCGAAGAGAGAAAAGAAATATGCAAAATGTGTCATTTTTTGTGTTAATGAAAAAGATACCCACCATGGGAAGCTTCAGAGGATGATTTTYTTCTGATATCTAGTGTCCTGATGTGTGCTGAGGGGGCACCATAAAAGGACACCCATAGGAGCTTTTGGTTATGTATACACTCCTTTCATTGCAGGATCTGGCCCATTYCCTGGACTAATTGACTTGTATGGATCTGGAGGAGGTCTTATTGAATAYAGAGCAAGTCTCCTGGCTAGCAGAGGCTTTGTGACTCTGGCTCTTGCTTACATGTCCTTTGAAGATATCCCTGCTATTCCAGAGGTTCTTGAACTGAGCTATTTTGAGGAGGCTGTGAACTTTTTGCGGAAGCAGCAGCAGGTGAGAGACAATCCTGAAACTGTTTTCCAGTTTGCTAATCAGTTCCTAGATTAGATGTGCAAAATTGCTTAAGCAGGAAATAGTAATTTTTTACTAGTTTTGTGTCTTATAAGATTTTAGAAGGGAAAAAAAATCCATTGGCTTTTTTACTGCTTCTGAGATATTGCAGGCTTTTGATTCTGAGTAAGTTTTGCAGGACAGTAATAAAACACTCTAACAGCAGAATCCTTTACAGTTGTAGMCCTGGAGATGTGACATATCTTAAGAAGCTGAGGCTGTATTTGAACAAGTGTGTGGKACAAGAAAGACACTTTATGCCAATGTATCATCATACTTAACCCAGAAGTGAGCAAGGGAAATCAAGTGGTGTTTAAAATTTTAATGYAATGCTACTTAATATGTGTTTGTTTTGCTCAGTTATTTACTTTCTGTCACATGGACATCAGGATTGTAGGCAGTATGAGAGCAGAATTCAGCCTTGCTTGTTTGTCTTGTTCCTCAAGGAACTCTGAAGCATCTAGAATTCAATATGATGGGCCTTCACTAGAAATAATTTGATCTAAACAGCTATTGGGCTCACATAGCCTTAGTTGAAATGAGCATTATGTCTTCCAAGACAAAACAGAAAACAACAGGCCAGCTATACTCCAGTAGGAGAGTATAGAAGAAACTGCARTGAAGAAATTCAATGCAAGTAAACCCAGAAAAAAGTGGCTTGGAGTGAGGAGCAGTAAAAGACACAGAACTGAGAGCAGGCTGAGCTGGTATGTGGAGGGAACAACGGCACTTTGTCTATACAGGTCACCAGGAGGCAAATGTGTCACAGGAGGAGAAATGTTGAGGAGCTGTAGAATTCATAGTAGAATTTGGAGGCTCAGCAGGGAGATAGATGAGGGAGTAATATAACCTGAACAGAGAGAGGGAAGGGGCAAAATATGAGTGGTCATAATTGGATGAGTGAGAAATCAGAACTGGGGAGGTTATGTCAGCTCAGGAAATAAAGAGCAGTTAATAATATTGTTTTCATAATTCTGTTTCAGGTGAAAGATACTGGGATTGGTGTTTTGGGCTTGTCCAAAGGAGGTGAACTAGCCCTTTCCATAGCCACATTTGTACCTGGCATCAAGGCAGCTGTCAGCATATCTGGAAGTAGTTTTAATTCCTTTGTTCCYCTGAAGGGGGATGGCTTCACTATTCCTGTCCACCCATATGACTTGGGCAGGATGAAGGTCACTGATGAGTCTGGACTAGTAGATTTTTCAGATGTCATACATGATCACATGGACCCAGCAACTTGGGATTGTCGCATTCCTGTGGAGAAGTCCTTAGCMAAGTTCCTCTTGCTGTGTGGGCTGGATGACATGAACTGGAAAAGTGACCTCTATTGCCGGGATGCTGTTCAGCGCCTTCAGCAGCACGGCCGGGAAGTGGAGTTCTACTCCTATTCTGGAGCAGGACACCTCCTGGARCCACCATACTTGCCTCTGTGTAAAGTCTCGATCCACAGGGTGCTTGGGATGTTGGTGCATTGGGGAGGGCAGTGGAGAGAGCATGCTAAAGCCCAAGAGGATGCATGGCGCAGGATACAGGCCTTTTTCTGGCAACATTTGATGGACTCAGACATCCCTAAGAGCAAGCTGTAGTGGAAGCTGCCATAGATGTTGGCCAGGGAGATGGTATTTCAGCACTCACTGGATCTTGGAAGCTCATCAGAAGTTTCCTGGACTGCCTTCTGCTAAACCCCACTGTTGCATAGTTGTTTATTTTCATTCCTCAAATGATTTCCCATTTTGTAGTTGAATTTCAGTTGACTTCTGGCCCCAGCTTCACAGTAGATTGGCACCATCTGGTCTGTCTCTGTACTGTAGTCTAAAAACAACCCAGCATCCCATCATGTAAATCACATTTGTCCTGAGCTATCTTTGCCCTCMATCTGCAACCATCTCCTTTCATAAGAGGAAATACTCTCACAGGAGGAGTTTTCCATTGAATGGTTTAGTCTTGCACCTTTAACTAAGTTAGATATAAACAGCAGTTTTGTTGGACAACATATTAGTACACTCATCTTTTCTCCTGGTATATTGTTTTCTCCCATTTCATAGTTACAAGGTTGCAGTAGTTCTGATCTCAGCTRAGGGAAGGTCTTCTGGCTTAAAATGAAGTGCAGTGATAACATTTTCTTTTCCTGGTACCTCAAAACCCAGAATTGAATCTTATCTGGTTGTATCTCCTCCTGAGTCCATATAAGTTCCATATTAGGGTAAAGTTTTCACTGCAGTACTCAGTGAGTGCAGTGTGCAGTGTATCTGTGTGTGCACAGTTTGCTTGAGATTACCTGAATGAAGCCTTCAACCATGTGTGTACCTGTTAATACATTAAGGAACAATTGACCTGACTGARGAGGTCATGAGCCGAAGTCCTCACCTCCTGTTAGGCAGAGAAGTGATGGAGTCTGGGGTTTTGCACAGTGTTCTGGATGGGGGTGATGCAGATGTGCCATGTACTTGCTCTCATATGGTTAAAGTTGGTTTGTCTCTGTTTGGGGGGGAACAGTAAAACCACTGCTGTTGAGTTACCAGGAGCCCAGGGAGGTGGGTTGCCTTAGTGGTCCTGCCACTACAACAGACAGCTCTGAGCTCAGTGGCAGCTAAGAAATGCTGCTCTTCAAGAGAGGAATGGCCTCACCTTCTGGGAAGATGGTGTGTTTTCTTACCCTTTACCAGAGTCCAGACCTGCCAAGGGGGGCTGTAATCTACTTGTGCTTTCATGGTATAGTGGCAAACAGCAGCTATCAAATGGYATCAGTGGAGCAAATTCTCCTCCCTGGAGCAGTCAAGACTCACACCCTGACAGATGCTAACAAGAACTGGAAGTTTCTGCATTGCACTGAGATAGAAAGATCTTTCTTTTGACAGTGTAGTCCCTGGTTTCCAGTTCCTGCTGAGATAAAAGCCCTGTAGGAGCCTGGATCCTGCTGAGGGAGGAACCATGCCCTTAGTTTTCTTTCTTCAGGGAGCAATGGTTACTTAAAATGATCACATTGGGTCTCAGAGGGGTGGGGACTCTCTCATACAATATACTCAACACAGAGTGTCCCTTCAGGTAYTTCTGGTTTTCCTGAATCCCCTATTCCTCAGACTGGTAGATGGGTACCATGTAGCTGAAGGTGTGAGTAGTTAGAGTGGGGACATCTCTCTCCGGCTCACCCATTCTGATCATCCATCAAGCTTTATGCTGTTGCCTCTTACTTGATTTCTGTCCCTTGTGTGCCTATGTCCTGCATGGAGTRTGTTTGTTCCAGATGYTTAGTGAGTGGATAGGACCTGGCAGCAGAGTAACATAAAACAACAAGGAAAGTCAAACACATTGAAGCAGTTTCATCTGAGTAAGGGACATTTTCYTTTCCCTCATTTTTCTGTTTTATTGAAGCAGTCAAAAAACCCTGGGCTGCTGATCCACGTTTTCCTCAGACTCAGGGCCTTAGGTCCTGTGGTATAAGTAATTCTGTTCTTTTATTTTTACTGAACGCAGTGAGGTTTATACAAAACAGTGTTGTTTTCCAGCCTGTGGGATAACTCACATCTATTTWAATCCCTTCTGAGGGGAAGCTGAGCTTTCCCCAGCCTTCTATGGGCAGTTTACAGATCTAAACTTTGTATTACAAAATTGTGACCTTCCGAGAAAATGCATTATCTATAGGAAACTATCATTACAAATAAAAATACTTTCCATCAGTAAATCTACAGTGTGGTCAGTGATGCTTTCATCCAGTTGTTATGTTTCACATTTGGCAGTCAGGTTCACAGAAAACAGTGCTGAAAATAGAGGATAAAGGGAGCTGACACCATCAACGACAACAGCACACAGGACCTCTTTCTTTTGTTGCTCTGGAATGAAAGCTTTGCTACCCACTTAAAAGCCCTTTATTACTTGGATGGCTTCTGACAAGAAAAACTGAAAAAGCTGATTTAGCTGAACAGCTCTGTGCCACACAGAGGAAAATATTCAAGGCAACTCAGTTGCATTGGGAATACTTTTAAAATTAAACTCAAATTTGAAACTTCAGGAAATAGAAGCTGGAAACTGGAGTCAGACTAATATAAAATAACTGGAAATGGCTTCATTTCAGTAAACCACTTCTGCCTGTTCTTAAGCATGTTCTTAAGCATTTTGCTGAAGACTTTGACTACTTAATGTTTCCTCTGCTGAAGAGATTATTTAGACCAATAGGACTAAGATMATGGGTTTTTTCAAGACAATATTCTCCTAATTGCAGGCTGTTGAGTCAGAGTGCTTTATATAGTCTCTCCAGGCCTGCTGAATACAGACAACATTATTCAAGAACAATGTGGAAGTTATTATTTAATTAAAGATAAYARATMTTTAGCTGCAATAGATYCTCTGCCAAGCACAATTGATAAATCTAATAGAAATTGGATGGGAAAATCTGTTCTTGTTATCTGCTTGTAATTGAAAAGTGCTTCAGATAAAAYAGAGTATCAAAGGACTAGCTTGAACTGAAAGATCTCATCTAGATTCTTAGTCCCCCACTGTTTAGCACTCTGCACTACATTTCTATTTTGAGAATAAGAARGGCTTGTGACAAGCCTCTTAAGAACTGACAATCTCCCCACATGTAAGCTGCTATGAACAAGTTTACTACAAAGGAATAGTATGTCTTGCAATGCTTTTTTAGAACAGGAAGTTATCATGGAATCAGGAAACAATGGAGAGTGCTGATTTCCCCAATACATTCTTAAAATTTCCATCTTTGCATTGAAAACTGACCCTGAAAYATTTTGATGCACTCTAACTTGGAGGAAACTGTAGAATGAAGGGAGTCAAAATGCCTTTATTAGCAAAAACGGAACCACAGGTGCAGAAGAGGTGAAACATCTTTGATAAAATGTCTGTCTCTGCAGAAGTAGTGGGTATTTGAGGCTTCACTGGAATTTTAGTAAGGACTATAGTTTAGAAGTCACTTTTCTCCATTTCTGGTATCTGTTCCCTGTGTGTGTTTGAAAGTCTAAAGATTTTTTTTTTTTTAATTCAAAGCTTAGTCAGTTCTTTAATACATTACCAGGTCATTTGTTATCAAGCTGTGGGATAAGACCAGTGTTTTACGACAAAATGCAAACAGAAAAAATTGTTTCTATTTTAGTATTTTGCTAAAAAATTTATAATTCTATCATTTCAGAAAAAAAAAATCACTATTCTGCATTTTTTAATGCTATATACATGTTATTCAGAAATGGAATCTGAGCCAAATGTAGTATTAAGCACAGAGAAAGTGATGCTTTGTTTATGTTTGGGGAGAAAAAAGATAAATATTTCCAATGAACTAGTGCTCCTTGCAGCATTTACTGCAAAATATCCCTGCTATTTTTCATTGCTGAGGACAAAAATTAGAAATGCTGAGTCTTAAAAAATTGTCTGTGCAAAATCTRCATTAAACCTAAAAATGTCTGTACCCCGACTCTGGATAGCAGTTAGAGAAAAATAATTAAATTAATTACATTCTATTTATTTACTATTGTATCTTTTAAATTACTTCAGCTGCTGAACTTTMAACATTTTGTGTTTAGACTGGGAATTTATGTTTACATTAAATTCACTTCAGTAAAAGGTATGGTTTTCTGGGTTTTTTTAACACTTTTAAGAGTATCTTGCTAAGAGGGACAGTCATGCCTTTTTTCTGGTTAGTGATCTAAGAGGTAATCCTGTGGAAAACAAAACAGAACAAAAAGAGGATTAAAATGTTCTGGTTCTAATCAAAGAAGGAAACAGCAGGAACATGTGTGGGGTTATCAGGAGAAGTAGGGGTGAGTGATACACCATGCCATGATAAATGAGACTATACTACAGTTTTTAGTTATGTTTGTAATAACTGGTCCAGGTGATTCTAAATTGTGAACCCATTTCAGTGTCCAGTGAAGTGAGTGCTTGGTGGCTCATTGTGTGCTGCCCCTGTTTACAGYAGGAACATTGAGAAATACGGATGAGAAAATTGTGAAATACGGATGTCAGATAAGAGATAAGCTGAGGGATGGTTCAGAGGAAATGTCCTGGACAGGAACAGAGCATGTGCATGTCTCTGCTTTCATCTAGAAGAGGAAGTTCAGATGCACTGGTATAATTTTAATATGCTATGAATTCAGCTAGGTAGTTTTGAATCAATAATCCTGTGCCATCTACAAGAGTCTGTCCCTGGACAGTGTTACTCTGACGTTCTCAAACATCCAGCAGTAACTCAAAMTGGATTATTTTTGGCTGCACAGTGATCTGATTCCAGCCATTCTCCCATTTCTGGGTTATTTCAGATCAAAGATATGTCATCRTGATGCAGGAAAATGATACATAAAGACCTCACTACTGTTGTAGTGGAAGMAAAGGAGGTCAGTGGTCTGTACTTTTTGGTGGAAATACCACACTGAATCACTAAACAGCTCAGCACGTATTCCTTCCATGGCACCCTGTATACCACTTCCTGTAAAGTTGAGACCTATGATGCTCCATTTAGATTAGCAATGTGCAAGGGCAATTCTACTCTTTAAAGCCTTCTAGGGAATATTGTTCTTTCAATGGCTGTCTTCCTTCACCTGAGGGTATAATGTCTGCTTTCTTTTTTTTCTCTGTCTTTAACAGTTTTGCTTCTGTCCCACTAACCACGAACCAGGCCATTCCAATTCCAGGGCACCCAAAATCAAAATTGTAACCCAGCTAAACAAATGAAAAATTAACCAAAATAGAGTTATAAATTGTACATAAATTGCACATACAAAGAAAAGAAAAAAAAAGTGTACATTCAAGGAATATCGATTCTTAACTTTCTCCCCCTCATAAAGGGAAGTGTGTGAGTATGTGGGCATATATAAATGTCTTGGAAAGAAAGGGAGGAATGGAGAGCATAAAGCAAAGGAAAACCAAAAGAKTATGGGTCACTTCCAAGTAGAGATATTATATTATTGAAAAAAAAATCTGTTTTGTAATAACTTTTTAAAAATTTATTTTGGGTTGGTTAGTTTTTGGTCTTTTTTTTTCTTTTTTTTTCTTTTTTTCCTGTAGAAGGTGGGTTCCCCAGCAGAAATCTCSTTTTGGCAGAAGACAGACATGTGCAAGTGAAAGCACCATGGCTCAGGTCCACAAACCAGATGGTTTCACTGTGCAGTGCCAGAGGTGAGCTTATGGTGAACCCTGCCTGCTCTGGGATCCCAGGGATCAGCACAGTGCCCAYTCCTCAGCCACAGGTGAATCCACTTTTCTCTGTCAGACAATGTGTGATGGTATCTACCAGCTAACTCAGGGCACAGAATCTGTTCATAAACAAGTCACTGAAACCCATGTTTTGTTTGCTTTCTGAACTAAGAGGTTTTGCAATCAGTCATTACTAGTACACTTGTTGTCGAGGGACATTGAGAATGAATGCTTTTATGAAGAGGTAATAACTGTTTTCCATTACTGAAGCTCTAGTGACAGGTTATAGAARTTTTCTCAAGTTCCCTCACTTTGAGGTCAGGGTAGAAACTGAGGAACAAATTTTATTTATTTTATCTCTTGTTGATTCCATTCAGATTTTCCAGYCACTCTTCAGACTTGAAAATAACATAGTTTTTGATCTCTAATTTTTGGAGAGTTCTGAGGTGAGAAAGGTATTAAAAAATTAGGTTTTCTTCCACTGGGGAAAAGATTAGCATTTAGTTGTATAACTCCGTTTTATCCTCTTAAGGACTGGTGGTAAAAGTCTCCTTGAAATAGCCGTTAACCTAAAAGCTGGGGTTCTCCATAGGGTTTAGAAACCWGAAACTCATGCCTTGGCTTTGCCTGATGAGGCAGGCTTGTGTTCTGATCAGCAGGTTGGTTTTTTTGGTACATTAGTGCTTATGATGGGTTCAGGAAAAAGGCTAAAATTTGATTCCACATTAGACCAATAGGTTTTGAAATCTTGTTATTTTTTCATTAGATTAGAGCTTTATTTTACCAAGAGTCGCCTTTCACATAATATAAAGCTAAGTGAGTCATTTGGTAATTTAGCTTCCTTAGGATATATGGCTTAAGCTGTGCCTTGTCTGTGTTTCTCTTGATTCATCTAGAATATTATGCCCAAAAGAGGGGGGAGGAAGACCRGAGATAAACATAACTTTTCTCTCTTTTGTTTCCCAGTTGTCTCTGGCTACTAAGATCTATTTTCTATAGCCTAAAAAACACTGTCCTCTAGCAAAAGAACTGCTTGGAAAAAATCAGCCCCATTCATCTCCTTATATAGCTTTTTCCTCTTCTGAGGCTTGAGAGAAAGCTTTGAATGTGAAAGGTGCTAGTGCCTAACAGTTACCACACAGTGAGAGTTCAGTCATACTCAGGCCAGAGCTGTCTTGTCTCTCTGCTTCATTTTCTTCTTGTTCCATTTGCTTTCTGGTATTTTTACCTGTGTATTTTCTGTCTGCCTTATTAACCTTATTAACCACAGATGGATGGGGTTGGGTGGTAATAGGATGATGATGGGCTGAGGCAGGTAATACCACTCTACCTTTAAAATGACAAATTAACAAAGATAGCTTGAACGTTTTAGAACATTTGACTTTTGAAGTAATTTGCTCCCAGTACTTTGTGTGTGCAGGCTTTCCCTTCAGCTGGGTTGAGAGGAGAGTAGAATGTTTTAAGACTGTTATACTTATTCCTCTCAGTTCCCCACATAAGGCTATTTGGCTTTCCAGTGCTTCTGCTTTGCTTTTCTTCTCCTTGCAGAAGAACATAATTTGGCATTATCAATGAACATCAGTCCAGACCTCAAAGGAATGCAATTTCCTGGGCTCTGGGAGGAATCCAGAGGTTAGTCTCATAAATCCTGTGTATACTCTGCAGCTCTTCAGCTCTTAGCCAGGTTTGGCAASAGGGCCATTTCATGTAGCACTCACGTAGTAAAACACATTTCTTTTGTGACCTCTGAGCAAACTGTTCAGGGTAAATCACTGTCCATATGGTTGTGACTTGAGCAGTGCCTGTGCATGTCTCAGCTGCTTTCCTGCTATTCTGTCTGTGGAACAGTGCAGAATTCTCCTCATGAGATGGGGTTCCTGGGAGACAGAGCCTCCTGCTACACCTGAAAAAYAGAGAGTGATTTTTCTGAGGGCCACCACATGTACAGATCCCAAAGTCARGGAGATTCTAGATAAAATGTTACTTAGTATGTCAAGTATAGTTCTTCTGGGAGCAGATGGGTRTTTGTGGATGGTAAGGATGGTTTCTCCTTGCTGAGGTCCCCAGTTCTCCAGAGTGAGATTCCATGTGGGGACAGTCAGGAATACTTTTATCTTTGCAAGATTTTTCTTCATAGGTTTTTAGGTTTCCATTGAAGAGGTGTAAAAACTGAAAGTATATTTAAGGATGTTTTCAATATTGTCATGCCTCTGAAAGTGATGGTATATGGTTGTGCTTCCAAACAGACTTCCCAGCTGGAAAACAGAAGGGAAAAAATGCTCTGTTTTCTGAAAATAATCTAAAAAATGTTTCTCTGAAACAAAAGATGCTTTAATCAGCTTAGATGCCCTGATGCTGTTTGATTGGCTGGCAATTCTGCAGCACCCTCAGTTCTGTCTTCTGCCAGTACCATAGGAGCAGCAGGCACACCATGTACCTACCTTCACTTTCAGGCAGGAGCTGCAGACCAAATCAAAACTCTTTTCTGTGGTTGCCCCCCAGGCAACCAGAGGTCTGAGCTTCTGCAGTTTATTGCTTCTTGATCCTTTGTTTTAGTCTTCTCTTTTAGTTTGTTTTCCTCCATTAGGTTTSCTGAATTCTGCTTTCTTTCTTTCCTCATGTGTCTCTTTAGAAGATTGCCAGCTTTAGCTGAGTTTTTATTCTCGACAAACTTTGCAAAATGAGCTCTGTAATCTCTTGTAATACAGTTGATCAKATTATTGTGATGAGGTATGTTGAGAGGAAATTTATTAATTATCAGATCTCAGGCTTTTGTCCGATTGGTAGACTTTCAAACTACAACATACTTCACTTAGCACTGATACAGACTTTGTTAATCCACTGACTGTTTGCACTGCTGCTGCAACCCGAATCCATGCTGGGAGCAGACTGTATCAGAGAAGGGTGAGCCTGATATGTTACTGGAACAGAGAGGAGATTACATACTAGAAAGATTTAAAGATTATATTTGCGTAAGGGCAARAGGGCTTGCTCAATGCTTCTGGTAACTCTTAAGCCCTCCTTGTGAAATGAAGAAGAAATGGCAGACCCAGCACAAACCCTTGTTGCAGAGGTGGATTTTATCTAAAAATAAAATACCTGTATGTCTGGAATTGGTCTTTAAGAATACGGAGATGCAAATGCTGGCATGACAAGGATTTCTACAGGGAACTAYTACCTCTTTCATTAATATGTGGCTATCCATTTCTGTATGTGGATTAGGTTTGCAAGAGAGAAAGGGTATGTCCTTGCCAGCTATGGATTTTCGATGTATCCTTGACTTACTTCCATAGCACTAAAAACATCAGCAATCCCTGAACATAGTCCGGATTCATAGAAGTTTTCTGACAACAGAATACCTTCTGCTRTCTTAAGTTGGTCTTCTACTCCTGTCAGAGGAAAGGAAGGGTCTCTTTAGCAATATCTATCTGCTCTAAAGATTTCTTATTTCAGCTCACTAGGTGGACTCCTGAACACTGTCTCCAAGAYTTTTGATCATGAGATTACTATGAGAAAAAATGGCACATATCCTGAAGAACTTCTGATGGTTATCAGTGGGATTTTACGCATCTACAAGTACTAGATTGGTGCCAAAGAGATCAACATCTTACAGAAATGGATGCTGGGTGAGTATAGAGGTTAATTTTTCCTCTTTCCATGTTCTGAAATCATGGTTTACTGTATAAAGGGTAAACATAACCTTCCCATGGCTAATTGGGAGCTCTTATTCTGCTATGCCATATCCCAAAGAAAATACAGTATGTCCTGGAAACTCTGATCAGAAACTAAGTGCAGGATGCTTTGGTTTACTTTGGCAAAGAAGGATTTGAAAGGAAATATGATTTGGGTGTGTAATGGTGGTTGAGGCTTTGGTAGTGAAAAAAGACTGATGGTTTGTCTCTAGGTAGAGGTGTTGAGGGAACCTTTTAGCAATGGATGCTGTCTGTGGGCTCTCCCAAACAAYGTCTCTGACCCCAGAGCAGCTGCCTTTTTGGCTCAGAGTGAGCCCTCAAGCCTTCTTGTTCCTGGTATGTKCCTGCTCCTGCCTTGCCATGCAGTTTGTATTGCCAGCACTTCAAGATTTGATTCTGTGTCTCCAGTTCGAGAGTGCTGGGGGCACACACTGATGGAAGCACGTGTGGTTGTGTTATAAGGAAAGAATGGGCTGTTTCTAGGAGAGGGGATCCCAGCTTGCTTTTCAGTGTGATAACCTTTTTCCWTGTATTTCAAAATGCTGTGTCACTGCACAGCTGAAGTCTGTATTGTTTAGGGAATAGCATGACCATTTGACATACAGCTACAGCTATTTTATTTAATGTGACCAGATGGAACAAYCCTATTTAGATTCAGAATACAGTGAATCTTAACACAGTTTTTTTTCAGGCTAGAAAAATGTTACCATAAATATACAAGCTTGAGAAGATGGAGAGGAAAATTTTATCCTCARTGTACAAAACTATGTATATAACTTATAATAATGCTTCCCAGCTGTAAAGAATATGTCTTTTTTTTTTCCTTTTTTTTTTTCTGTGTATACTGTATTTTTCAATTTCTGGCTAAGTGTGTGTTTTGCTTTCCAGAACATATGATTCTCTTGGCAGCAGGGAGACAATCTGTATTCTTTATTACAAACCCCTAGTCCTTTAAACTCTGGGTTTCATCCACTCTGCAGCGTTGCCTCTACTCTCTACTCAGGTCTGTCCATGGACAGCACTTCCTTTAGCAACCATGTTGACACTGAGGGTAAGAGAGAGACAGGTAAGAAAGCTAAGGAGAGACAATGTGGGTCTGAGTACAAAAGAGGCCTCAGCTGCTCAAAGCATCATTACTGCACCTCTGTACCAGGGAGGTCATGTACACGGTCCTCCCAGTCTAAGGGAAACATTCTGTCACTTATAGCTAARTAAAATGTACAGGTCACAAGATGGCAGCAAAATCTCACTTGTCAGGGTGACAAAATTTGAAGGGTCAGGTCAGTAATCTTCCTCGACTCAAACTGCTGTTTTGAAGTCAGAAAGTCTTGTATCTAATTAGCTGGTGCTTCCCAGGCTCTAACTGCTACGAATGTCGGTGAACCTATTATATATGTAGGTGAAAAGCCTTCTAGATCACCTTTCAAATGAACCTGTTTCATCTACATTCAGATRCACTGTGATAGCATTGACATAAATTGCTCACCAGCAGTTCAGTACAGAATGGAMAAAATGATACCAGCATGTTGTCTAACTAAAAAAGGCAACACTGATGGCACACTGACTTTGCAAAGCCTGTGCAACTGGGAGTCATACTGCTGTATTTTCACTTCCTTTCTTCTCTTGAGAGCAAGGTGTTCTGACTGCTGCCTCAAAATACACATTTCTTAATGAACATAATTTTTTTCATAGTACTACTGAGTGAACATATTCTCTGTGAAGAGCTAATTAATATATTATTCTCTTTCTGTYTGAGGAATATTCTATACAGTTTTCATCTGCCTATTTGCCTGCCTGTGTGTGTCTGTCTTTCAAAGAGATCTGCCCATTCTTACCATTTGTCATGAGCTGAGCCTTTCCAATGTGCAGCACCTCATTTGGGAAACAGGACTGTGCTAGGGAGAGATGATTCATCACATCAGTCAYCATATTATATAATGCAGAGTGATAGCAAACCTACTGATAACATCCCTAGCAGCAATATTCCCACTTGTGACTTTAATACTTAGTGCAGAAATATCTGTAAAAATAAGTGGGGGTATCTGCATCTATTTGGAAGAAAAAAAAGCTGTGACAGCAAGGCAAATATATCTCAATTTTCAAAATTACTTGCAAGTTTTGGGGATACTACTGCAGAATTAAAYCATAGCTATTTAAGTGCAACTTCCAGTTGTGCTTTTTTGAGAATGTTGAGTCATAGTTCTACAAGCTGCTTGCGTCTGCCAAATGAATATGATGTTTTGATATATGTACAAACTGTTCTTATGGGTATTTGCTTGCTGAACCTACTTACAGGTAGGTTTTACTGGACAATTTTGCAAACTTTAGACTTTTGAACATATGCTGAAATCCGAAATGGTCATTGGCTTTGGCTTTGTCTACCTCTTGAGAGGAAGGTTCTAACCTAGTTTACTCTCACTAGTTAATATAGTTTCAAGTATGCCTAAGACAAATTCAATAAAGCCAAAGCAAAAAGAAAAYTGTACACTGCCCTTTCCATTAGCACGTTGTTTCCATCCTAAGCGATTGGCCACATGGTGTCACTGTGTTGTAAGGCACCAAACCCTCCAGCACAAAAGCGTAGCAATTCCAAGTTTTCAAAGTATCCCAACTATGTGGCATTATCTGAGGAGACACTTCAGCGAARGTGACAAGGTCACAAAAGCTTCACAGTGCGAGAGTTTTAGGAAGAGCTTTTACACAAAACATCTCTTTCTCAGCTTCCTTTTTCTTCCTGGAATATGTCAGAAAAGTTTTAGCCCAGAAACACTTCTACTCCAGATGTCAACGTTTTGGAACATGCTTGTGTAGGAAGCTTTATCTTAAATTATTGCAAGTTAGAAATTTAAAGATTCATCTGTGCTGGATTTGTCCTAAACTTCAATCGCAGTTCTTCTTTTCTCTTTCTGTTTTTGTGTACCTGAACTTGCAACAGCCTTTGCTGAATAGAGGAAGCTTGGCCTTATGGTGGTCAGAGCAATATAAACTGCATCTCCTGGGACCCACAAAATGCTGCTTAATCCCTGCTAGCTCTGAAGAATGCATTGCACAACACACCTGCTCAAGAGAGCCTTGCCAAAAACTGATGTATTGCGTATTTAAGGAGTTTCATAATGTACAGCTATAGCAACAGTGAGAGAAACAATTGTGTACAGATACAGTACGAGCCTTAGCCAAGCAGATGGTATCTGGCTTAGGGTGTGTCAAAAGGCTGAAAAATCTCATGCAGTGCTAAGTGTTGGTGTGCACTGGTTCTTCTGTGAGGGGTAAGTGAGCCTGGAGTAGCAGGCCCTGTGCTAACAGCACGGGAGCCTGCGTAGGTTGGATTATTGTTTTATAGGAAGCACACGTCTGGCAATGGCTTAGCACCCATGGAGAGTGCCTGGTGCTTTGTTCTGCTGGTTAGCACATTAGGTAGTTGCAACGCTTTCCCCAAGCCAGCTGCTCTGCTTTGACAGAACAAGACAGAACAAGAGGACACAGTCTCAAGCTGCGCCAAGGGAGATACAGGTTAGATTTAAGGAAGAAGTTTTTCACTGAAAGAGTAGTCAAACACTGGAATCATCTGCCCAGGGAGGTGGTGGAGGCACCATCCCTGGATGTGTTTAAGAGAAGACTGGATGTGGCACTTGGTGCCATGATCTAGTTGAGGTGTTAGAACATCGGTTGGACTCGATGATCTTAAAGGTCTCTTCCAACCTAGAATTTCTGTGATTCTGTGATTCTGTATGGAGCTTACCCTCTGCAGAGCCGCTGAGAGCAATAGCACTGGTTTAAGATGGCMATTTCTTAGTGATAGTTTTGCTAGCAATTCTGTTTGCACCAGGAATTCACTTGTAGTATGTCTTGAGGGCCATATCTTAAGTGCACACTCAAATCAGAGTTATTAGGTCTACAAAGCATGGTGCTCTGAAAATTGAGGTGCCTCAGTATGAATATCAGTGCAATGGTATGAACTGAGGAATTCGGTGTGCTAGCCTGGCTTTGAATGTGACCTGAGATTAAATGCTAAATAAAACCTGGACTGTCAGACCTCACAAGCTACAGYAAAACTGAGATGTCCTGTTCCTTGCAGAGGCAGCAGCAGGGCAACAGGTGGGTTTGGAAGATWGTTTATGAGTCCATTTATGTGTACTGTTGTGAATTGCAGATTATTTTGTTTCCTCTTGCTACTTGCAATGTAAAAGCAGCTTAGAARYGTGTTCCACTGATGTTTATTTAGAAAAACTTACTCAGATATGATTTTGGCCTATGATTTCTCCTATTTCCCCCTCAGTCTTGCTTCTATGATTATCTTAACTGAAAGAATTTTCCATTTGCCTCTGTGCTGGTGGTGGCCTTTGGTATGGGAGCTATGGAAGAGGATAAAACACGGTATGGTTCATCCTGGAGGAAGAAGAGCCTAAAGCAGAGGTATAAACAGTAATGCAGAAGAGCAAATGGGGTCTCCTGTAGGGAAGGTGGTGGAGTAAGTTGGGCATATTGCCATAACAATTTGTCTTTGCTCTGCAAATCTTGGAAATTGCTGACCTCATTATCTGAGACACAAAGCGTCTCCTGGTAGTGTGCAGGGCAGTTCTAACATAATTATAATTATCCTAATGGCACTGCTGCCTTGATGGTACATGAACTATAAACAGGAAAGACTGAAACTCTCTGACACAGATGAAATGCAAATGAAGGGTTTGTGCCTCTACTATAGGAATACCAATAAGAAATGGAAATTGGCTGAGGAAATCATTCAAGGTTTGTCTCCAGGAACTGCTCTCAAAATGGTTACTCAGGGAAGAAAGCTGTGAAGTGAGGGAAGGATGAGTGTTCCCTCCCCTTGTGGTTTTATGAACCTCAGGCCCTGGAACCAAAGCTCCTTCTGAGAAAACTCTTACATGTTGTCTTGTGCAAGGTATTATCTGGGAAGCTCTAGTACTCTATATTTTTTGGAAGAGGTGCACTGTATATCAGTGCCATTTCAGAGTTAGATTTAACACTCTGTGATTAGTGAGAAAGAAAAGTGAGTCTTCTTGAAATAATGGGAACAGCTTGTCTCTTCATCTAAAGCTTTCTWTGAAACAGAGAGACCATCACTGCCTCTGGATATAAGTCAACTACAAGTTTCTAAAATATGTCTGATATAAAAGGAAAATCTTGAATACGGAAGAAAAAGGCATTTTATAAACAAAAGCCATCTRTGAATATTTAGTTGGACCTACCCAAAGTATGCATTTTCCCCAGCAATGCCTGAATTAAATTCCTCACGTTTAAGCTACACATAAAAGAGAATCATCCAGTTTTGATTTAAATTTAGTTATTGTGTGGAGGAGAAATGCAGGTGGTCCCTCTCTTCTAGGGCTGGCTCTGCCCAGAGGCGACCCTGCCACGATCTGTGGGTCGAGGACACACACAGACCCCAGTGGGTGCAAGAGTGGCAGAAACCTTCCAGCTGCCATTGGAAAAAGAGGCTGACTCCTTTGGGGGTCTGAGTTCTCAGGGTTTATTGAGCTTGGCAAATTACCCTGAGAGGGGACTGCCCAAAAGGAGCCCCTCTCTGGGGTGTGCAACACCTTTTAACAGAGGGAGGGACAGTAACAGAGAACCAATCAGAAGGGATCGTGGTGTGGTTACAACTAGGATAGACACTAACTGGGAGCAATGGGGAGAACTTGAGGGAGGGACAAACATGTAACAACGAATCACCAAGAAGAACTGGGAGCACTTTCCAGAACAAGGGGACGGGTTTAAGGGAAACAGACAGGTGCCAGGGGAGGGCACAGGGGAGATGGACAGGAACTCAGGGAGGGGTGCATCAGGGAGGCAGACCAGGCAGAACCAAGGGCAAACAGCAAAAGGGGGTATCTTGGAACAAACCAATATAAATGGAAAATCACAAACCCCAATAGGGAAATGTGGCGTGGAGGCTGAGAAAAGTCAGGGGTCACCACGTGAAAGGAAAATGTAGGAGGGAAGATACATAGTTTAGCTTTAACACAGGATTCCAACACAGGATCAGAAATAGAATCTATTGACATTTAGAGTACTGTGACACTACAAAAAGTCAAGAGAGAAGTGATTTGTTGAAAGTGAAGTTCCCAGATAAGCTATAGACCCTGGTCTGAAAAAGATCTGTAGTCTAAATAAAATGCATGAACACCAACACAAACAAAAATATAGAAGTAAAGGAACAGGAGTTTAACAATAATTAAACCTATGAAAAAAATGTGATACATTTGGTTTTCACAGGGAGCAGAGAGGGGAAAATGGGCTGATGTTTTGTCCGTATTCCTTTGTCTGTTTGGTTGTGCTYCAGTTCATCAAGCACTGCTGCACCTGAGGTGGCACTTTACCTGTGAATGATCCTATTAATATCAATTAGATTGTTGCTGAGAAGGATGTGTGCAAGTTTCTGAGAAGATCAAAGCTTTTGGCTTTTTAAATGCATATGTTAACTACTAAATGGATAGCAGAAAATCTGGAATTGTCTAAGCACAAGACCCACTAGTGAATTACCAGTAGCTGCAGATCAGGAAGATGTCTCTTAATCTTTTTGGCACATCTTTTCCAACAGCAAAGACATGGCTTTGAACTTTCAGCGTTTTACTGTGGGTTGATTTTTGAGCGGCTGAATTTTGATTAGCTCCCCTCARTAATCTGGAGTGATGAGGGACAGGAGACAGGGTGTAAGGGATGAGGATTTTACTTGTGCTGAACTCTACACAGCTAGCAATGAAAACCCCAGGATGCTCTGTTGTTAGAATGTTTTTCATTAAACCTTATCCTGACATAGATAGACCACATAATGGCGATGACTACAAGTATCAGGAGGAAGGAAGTGGAGCTCAAATGATCATGATATCAAATAGATATTCCTGTCACGAGAGGCTGAAATGGAATGGCAGGGATTCACCTGTACAGTTCTTCTTACAAATGTTGGGGATGAAAGGGTTTGTAAAGAGCTGTTCAAATCTACTCCTATTTAGGAAAGCATCAAATTGCTTTACAGTATCTTTGTTTCTTGGTTTTGCAATGGAGACCATAGTATCTTCTGTTGGAGCTATTAACATAGACTTCCTAGTACATGAGTATATTGAATGAAAATTAARCTGCCCAGCTCACTGCTTGTTACAGACTGGTGCCATGTGAAACCATTAATTAACTTTCTGACTCCCAGGTTATTCCCCCCAGAGCTGAAGGATGTTTTGCTTGGGACAAGTGAAGAGCATTTAGCTGCATCTGTAATAATGCAATGCAACTATTCATTTCATTTGATTCAGAGCCAAATAAGGTTAAACAATGTCCTTTGTGGAACAAGAAGCRTTTTAAAGTATTAATTCAGAGGGTGGGACACATTTCTGATCTATGCCATGGCTAGTGGACCTTTTGATGCTYTCTGGCCTTTGGGTAAACTGATGCCTTCCACAATGCAGACACTTGCTGGGGAATACACTCAATTTCTCTAAACACTGAGAGTGTTGGTATACAGTGTTTGTGTTCATAAATGGAAGGTGTATTCTACAACCACAGAATCATTTTTGTTTTCTTTATAATATTAGTTTATCTTTCCTCTGACTGGCAGCAGTTTGTGATCTCAGGTGAACTGGCTGTTACTATCTTCATTTCACACAACAAATTCCTCACTAACTTACCTAAGATGCACAAAGGATTTATGACAGAGTCAAAGGGCAGGGGGTACATTGCCATTTGAAATCTTATTTCCTCTCTTCTCTTTTTACTGTAAGCAAGTTGTTGCACAAGGCATTCCATGCTCCACATATCAGTCCATGTTGTCAGCTGTTTGTGTATTAGGTCTGGGGAGGAGGAGGAGGAGGAAATATGCGGTGTGTTATCAGCAGTCAGGTACTTCCCATTCCCAGTTTTAGTGTACGTGAGGAAGTGGTGTCTGATGAACAGAGCTGATCATGCATTTTCTGATGCAACACTTCTCTGTTTAAAAATGTTGATTRGATTCTGTATTGCTGGGTTGGCTGGTTCTCCTGCTTCACGGAAACCTGCTTGGAAAGCTGTCATGCTTCCGTATGCCTTGCTGACCCACCTGGCCTGTTCCTCTGGCTACCCATCATTCTGTGATGACAGGACACTGCTGGCACTTACCAGGGGCTACCCCCTAGGCTGGTCAGCAGGTGGATGAGATGCCCATTAGATGTTCTTAGGCTGTTGGTCAATTCCTTTGCTTCCAGCTTCCTAGATCTCTTAGCTGYGAAGCTCCCAGCATGCCCAGGGGGCTGCTGAGCCAAAACAGCTGTGTAGGCAAGGTCCTGGCATGTCAGCTGAGGCATCAACCCAGAAATGYTTCAAAATCTTTCTTATATATGGGAGTGAAATCTTTGTAGGCAGGTGAGCCAACATGATTTCCTCTGTGGGATGAACATTCCAGTTCCCAGCATYGGTGCAGGACGTTTTACCTTTTTGTGGTAAGTTTGCTTGCTAGTACTTGGGTGACAAATGCATTCAGTATGTGTGTAACTACACCGCAGGGAAGACCAACAATTAGTGGATTTGAATCATACAAAGCAAGGGTCTCTGCCACTTTGCAATGTGTCTATTGCATGGGGAAGGGTTGCAGAGTACAAATTGTGCGTGTTGCGCAGGAGGCACCAGCAGTGGTTTGTGCTCTGCTGCGTTGGCAGAYTGTGGGTGAGCTTCCTGGAGATGTTTATGGGAGAGGTGATCATCTGAAATCTAGTCTTCCATCAGATCTTTGCCCCTGGAAGCTAGAGTCTCTGAGTGAATGCATCTCCCCCAGCTCAGACTCTTCCTGGCTAGGTCCAGGAGATCTAATTTTGAGCCTTTGGCACATAGGTCTGAAATCCTCTGCCAAATAAGGAAGTGTAAGTAGCTTAATTTAATGTTTTGCTCTGAACAGACTCAATACTTTTCATGACTTACACAAAATTYTTTTTCTTGTTGGCCATATCATGTCTTACCTGCCACATAGACCATGAGTGTGGGAGGCCTACTGTTAAAAGCACCCTAGTTCCTTGAGATGCTGAAAGCTATACATTTCCCTTGGCTTTGCTATGATTTTCTATTCTAGGCTCTCAGGTTTCAAGAAGCACTTTGTAAAAATCTTCGGAGCTTCAGAATTCCCMATGTATTATATAAGTTAAGAGGTTAAAAAGGATCTGTGCCTGTAAAAATATTTTTTCTACTAGACCAAAAGCATTTAAAATTGCAGTGTTATGCAAGTGTCATGTTTTATTGTGCTGCTGAAACAGAGGAATTAACCCTGACCTAATATGCATGCACAGAGACATTCAGAGATAATATCAGGCTCTGTGGATGACTCTGCCTTGGCACAGGTCAGAGCAGCTTTCCTGAGACCAGTTGAGGATGCTCATGGTGTTTCAAGTGCCAGGCTCTCTGCTCTCACTTGTCTGCCTTCTCTGCGGACTTAAGGGCAGCAGGTGGCAGAAAGCTGCTTTTATACAACTGGAATTAAGCTGAGAGTGCTTTCAGCAAGGCAAATTCCCAGTTGCTCTATTAGGAAAACTTTTACCTTTTTTTTTTTTTTTTTTTTGTGACAGAAATGGTACAAATTGAGTGGAAGAAGAGACACACGTGAGAAATTCTTCTCATCAGAAATATTTTCTACAGGGATGAGCATCATTGCAGAAGGAGCTTTTGTATTCCAATCTTATATAGAACCCCTGAAGTTGTCTTCTGCTGAAGTTATAATCCACCAGAAATGAGTCACAGAGCTCTTAATTGCTGTAAATAAGCTTGCAAGGCTCATAATAACTCTAATGACTAAGTCAAACTCTGGTTTTTCTGTTTTAAATTGTTCATATAGCTTGGTTGACGTCTACAGTTTTTGTATTTAAAAAAAAGGACATAAGTGAAGAAAGGAAAAACATCAGTTATCAAATTTGATGATCTTTCAATAACATTAGAAGACACTTACAAAGAGGTAGTGAAAAACCCCATGACTTTCTGGTAGTGGGATCAGTGGACTGTAATGATCCACTTGCAGGAGTGTGCACTGAAATGTTTGATGTGTTTTCTACCTCTGATTCTCATTTCCCTTGGAGTGCTGATGCTTTAGACAGCTCTTACAGACAATGCTGCTTGTCCATGGTCAGATTCCCACTACTGAGCTCAAGCTGAGGTAATGGCTGCATGCTACTACAGAAGGGCAGCCCTGGAAATGCCTCAGGAAAAGGAGAAGAGTAGTTTTCTGTTGCTTCAGCCCCTCAAATGAGTGTAACAATTTTACATTACGCCAGAGGAGTTCCAGAGCCAGTACTGTGAAGTAGGAACAGGGGTTTCTAAGCTTGGGAGTTGGACTGGAGCAAAACTTCCTGTTTTAGCAACAACTAGCTCTTAGATTCCCTGCTGCAACAGGAAACTTTGCCACTAGGTATTTTTAAGACTTGAGCACTTTCAGATATTTACCAAGGACTCTGTGTCAGTATTCACTTGTTGTTAGTGGTCAGTGTGCCTGCTGTAAAGGCACACTTTGCAGGTATTTCCAGAGCTACTGGTGATACACTAGAATGCGTTCAGTTCTCCCTGGACTGGCTGTTTCTATAKTTCTTTGCCTTGCCTCTGTGCTCAGTTCAGTGGTTTTCTTACATTTTCACTAAAATCTTCCAGGTTACCTAGGTCAGGACAGAGGTTGGCTGATGGTAGCTTTATTTAAGAAGCCTACTCATTGGCAATACCAACATACAAAATAGCACAGTGAGGATGCCTGCTACTGTTTTAGTCTTGCTGGTTTTGGGGGGTTACTTTGACTGTAAGTTATTGGCAGGAATGTGTTAATTGAACCTTTAATGACTTCCATATTATTTGAAATAAATTACTGTATATCTTTTATTTCTTTTTCAGCCAATATCTAAGGGCTGTGCTCAGGTAAAGGTCRGACCTTGAAAAAGCCCACACACAGGGTTGAAAAAGGATTGGACAGAAACAGAGAGGAAATGCTGCTATATGTGTCATTCAAWCACTGCAACCTTTGGTTTTTAATTACTCTTGCCTCCTGTAATAACTTCCAGTAGCTAACATATCCTTAGTAGATCCTGCCCCAAAGAACTTGTAGTTGTAGAGAGTGAAAAACAATARTAGAAAGCAAGAGTTACTCTCTTGATTCTAAAAAAGTGACCATTAAATAAATACAAGAGGTAGGTGGAAACTAARAAAGAAACCCTTCTCTTGATAATTTGAAGCTGAATACCATAACCATAAGTCAATGTTCCTGTCAGCCAAGTGGTGAAGTGTGATACTTACCCAACTCTTCTGAGGTCTTTGCACAAACAATTTTATACTGACATCAGTGTCAGACTATTTGAGTAAGATCTAAAGATAAAGGTTTGAGAAACTGGCTYGAGTGGAATGACATTGAAATATCTTACTCAATTCTTATTTCAATAGATGCTCAGCAATCACTTGGTTTAAAGYAAAAGAACAATTTCTGAACATAACCACAGTAGGTTTCAATGTGTGGCTTTACATTGACGCGCCTTGGAAAAGTAACACTGCAGTCCTCAGATACCCCAGGTAAGTAATAAGCAGCTTCCTCCCATCGTGAAGCTGCAAAGATCACTATCTTGCCATATTTACAACCACACCTGCAAAGCACCTAAGGAAATTACTAGCTCTCTTACTCTGGCCAGGAAAAAGAGCCAGTGATACTGGATTTACTGTATGATGTCTTTGTGTAAGGTAACAGTGGTTCAGGAGATAGGTAAGAGGATATTACCCCTTTTACTTTTCTGAAACAGGSATAGATCTTGATAGCCAGAAGGACAATTCATTTACAAATGTTATCACCTGATTGCTGCTCAGGTAGACAACCTAGTATTTTATTCTAATTAACAGCAGGTACTGAAAATGGTTGTTTGGAAAGTATTCAAAGATCTTAAATAATATCAGATTGTCTGTGTTGTTTGCTCAGAATGGGGCAAGRGGGAAACAATGAAAAATTAGAAAGCTTTTATTTCAAAATAAAATGCTACATGTCCTAAATGTGGTATTTTTGAAACTTCTTTTGAATGGTAATTTTGAATTGAAAAATTGACATAGATTTTAATAAAGTTTTTGTTGTTATTTGAATTATTTTTTACAGTGGTTAAAGAAAACAAATATGGAAAAAGTATTTTGGAAATGAGCAAAGGAAAAATTTACTTTTTTCCTCAATTTCTGAGAAATTTGGTTTGAATTTGACCATTGACATTTATTTTATTAGATAACTAYAATTTTCCTAACCTAGACACTGAGCTGAACAAGCTACAAACTGACTTAGGAACCAAAAAGCAAGGGACTGCTATCTCCCATTGTCTCTGTCTGGCAAAACAATCCATCTCCTCAAAATGCACAGTCCTCCACCTCCACCTGCTCAGTGGTGTCGCTGTATCTAGCCCTAGAAAGACCCTCACTTATCTCAATTTAAAAGCTTATATGGAATGAAGGAAAAACTTTTCTCAAAGTTGTAGGAGGTTTATATTTATAGGAGAGTGCTTTGGTAGCTGCCATCCTTCCTCATGAAGATGTTAGGACTAAGGGTGGAAGGGCTGTGAAGACAATGAGGGCAGTTTTTGTACACCAAAACTGAGTTTGAAATTCTGCAGTGCCATTGCTGGGGCAAATAATGATCTCCACTAAATGAGACTTCTGTATCTTTTGTAGGTTCTGTCCCTGTTTTTCACTTCATGCCACCAGTAGGACAGTCCAGTTCACAATCATTTGGAGTTGCTGCCACTCTACTGCTTGGTTTTTGGCAGCTCAATAGCTTCCTGCAAGGGGCAGTTAGTGGGCTGCCCACTGGGTAAATTGCAGGTAGCTGTACATGGTATTAATTGACTTTTATTTATTTCTTTCGTGCTGAGCTTGCAGCATGGCCTTGCATCCTTTCCATTCTGATTTTGTTTCACGTAGTCTCTTGTGTGCATTACCCAAAATGCCAGCAGGTAGTGTATGAARCAATTTACCTCAGTGTAATTTGAATGTCTTTTTGAATGTCTGAGCGAGCTGAGCTCCCATGGCAAGGACTTTCTCACTTTTGCCAAGTTTTATTGTTTCATATTATTAATTTCTATGTTTGTAAGCACTTTGTTTGTTAAATAAATAGTTTTTTTCCATTCATCTCTAAAGACATTTTTTTCCCAAACCAATAGCGGGGAGGAGCTGTTTCTATTTACTTCCCAAAGAGACTCTCATTTAAAAAGTTTCCTCCCAGATTTGCCCTAAACCAAGACACTCACCCCTTCTCTTCCCCACCCCCCCTGCCCCAGCTTATTTCCAAGTACTTTTTTAATAGCAGTTTGGAAAAGAAGTAAGAATCAGTCACAATTGTGGAATGAGACTGTCCTAATTAACAAGTAAAATCTTTCTAGAATACCTCTTCTCTTTGTCTCCTGAACAGTCTTTTGCAATCTGATGCTGCAGGTACAGAATGATATTTTCTGAGTCTAACTCCACTAGTATAAGGCTGGCATGACTATGTCCTCCCTCTAGAAAGGGGAGGGGGAGGACTTTCTGTACCACCTTGAAGTTATTGCCTGGTTATTATCTAGTTCACTTACATATTCTGCTGTGCCCTCTTTGGTTCAGGTTTCACCTTTTAGTTTTGTTGTTCCTTCCTTACACAGTTGACTTTGTCTTACTTTCCCCATGCTGTACATTTTTTCTGTCTGCAGCCAGCCCTGATGTCCAGGAGGAAATGGATGTAGTAGTTGTCAGCATGCTTGTTGACAAGAAACACAGAACATTTTATGCATTTTGGCCATGCTGATTTACTGGAAACATTAAGTTTTTGGAAGGGTTATTGGAAAAATTAGTTCCATACTCTCCAAAATAACTTTTTCACCTTGATTTGAAAGCATTCTGGGATCTTTTTTTCTTCTTTCCTGTTCCATTAAGACATGGGTGTCCTTGCTGCAGCTGTTCTGTTTTTAATGTGTTGCTCTGTTTCCAAGCAGACATACCACTCTTTGAGTGGAGTTCCTTGTTCTCTGGCTGGTTTTCCATTGGCCTTCTCTTTAGGGGTAAATTTGTCAATGCACTACTTCAGTCTCTCAGTTCACTGTAGCAGCAGGTTGTCTGACCAAAGCTGCAACAGCAATACAAAATGGAAAACCAAGACTCCTCTCTGAATAAGAGCTTTTTTCCTGTATTCTCTGCTTTCTTCCTTATCTCTGGAAATGGGATGTTGCAGATTCCTGTGTCAATGGAAGCAAGAAGATGAGTGTGTGCACTGCAGTCTTAACTGGTCCTTAAAAATGCCCAAGTGAGGTTGTTAAAACAGTGTTACTGCAGGGGTCCTGCAGGCTTGCACAGTTAATTGCTCTGAACTCCACATTGCTTTCAAATGAGTTTTGTTTGATTTTTCCTTGAGCTTTGTAACTGCCTTTTGATTTGCTGCATGTGAACACCAGACCTTTATTTGAGATATCTTTCTATTTAGTATTTCAAAGATTTCAACCTAGTGCATATAGTACTCACTGGTGGTGAGCATGGTAGCTGCCCTTCCAGCCACAGCAGAGTCTGTGAAATGTCAATTTGAGTGGTTGGTTGTCACTTGCAGAAGCCCAGGAGCATCTGCCCAAGACTGAATTTAAATGGTAACAGWTTTTTGCGGAACATATTTTACAAAGTGAACGATCTACAGTGTCTACCTGAGTTTCATGAAAAATCTGAAGCCAAAGATTTCAGGTAAACCTATTTCCCTAAACAGCTATTGTGGCTATAATTAATTTTTTCTTCTCTTGTCAAAAGCTAAATTCATAAGTACTATTTGATGAAAATTAACTCTTGACATTCTCCATCAATTTAAGGTGTCCACTGGCTGTTTTGTGAGGCTTGATCCTATCTGGTGTTACTATGCCCCAGTGAGAACATACCTTACTGAAAACTTATGATGGCCTCCAGGCCTTTTCCAAGTCTGGGTCTGTACACCATGAAATTGCAAGTGTGGATTAAGGTACAGACACAGCAGATTGCCTGGAGCAATGTCCTGACARCAGGTCACAGTAGGCATGGGAAAAGTGGAGGAAACCATGCCTCTGCTTCTTCAGGGGATGCCTTGGGACCCAGCACTGTCAACAGCAAGCTGATGAGGGAACAGGATGAGAAGCTTGGAAATGTCAAGTTATCATATTCATATAAGAAGCAGGTAGAGGGGAAAAGCCCAGAAGGCATGCAGCTTTCTCTTTCCCTGCCAATATTTATCTCAATTTCACCAGCATCTYTGCCTTGGCCAGGTGATCAGCCAATAGGTATTTCCAATTGAGGAGCTGTGATTTACTGGTTGTCAGAAAGATTTCCAATCATAAATTGGGAATATATTGAGTCCCTGTTGCAAGAAAAGTTGAAAAGAGCGCTTGGAAGTTGTTTGGTTTCCCACCAGAGATTGGAATATGTGAGATTCAGTTCTCTATTCCCTTTGGCTTTTTGAAATTWTTTTTGGTGGAGTATTTTGTGGAAGAACTTAAAAGCTACTGAAAATTAATCTGTTGACTAGACACATGGAAGAGAAGGGAGGGAAGGAAGACTTTCTGAACATACCAGAATCAACCCAAAAACCTGGTGGGAGGATGTTGGGTCAATAGCAAACTGTGAGAAATAATAAGAGTGTCAGCCTTTCTGCTCACCTCTGACACTGCAGATCTTTCCCTCTCAGATGTAGGCAGGCTCTCCTCCACAGAGAGGAGGCAGAGGGTGGAGCTCGGTGCCTGTATAAATTATATGTGTCCTTCAGGTTATTTCAGCAGCAGCAGCAGCACAACAAGCGTGTTTGTCAGCTGACAGATCTGTTAACCAAACCGGGGTTTCGGCCGCTGCCGCCATCTCTCGTGCCATGGGGAGCCCACCAGCCAAGGTAAGGGAGCAGCAGCTCCTTGCTCCTGGGCCTCTCTGCTCCAGCTCTCCCACCTCTGTGCRTCTGCTGGGATGCAGAGGCTGCTGTGGTGTGGCAGGGGTTCCCTGAACTTGGCAGACTCACTGCTCTCCTCTTTTACCTCACAGTAACTAACATGTGAGYGGGCTTCTGTGAAAACCCAGGGAAMATGGGGCGCTTYGCTTTTATCGTGGGGTGTCCATGCTGGARTGARGGCTGTGAAGGAGGAGGAGGCTGGTCTTGAAGACTCTACCTCTCGTAAAATGAAAGTGCTTTAACCCTCCTGTGTGCTTTCCTCTGGATAGCACACGTTCATWGCTTGCTCCAGCTGAAGCAAGCCAACAGCTTTATCTAGCAAAGCATAGTCTRTATTACTTTAGCTGCAGGGAAGACATCTAACGAGTTGTTTGGCTTGTTAGATCTAGCTATTTTTAAGGTAATGTTTACAGGGGTTGCAATTCTACTGGAAGTAGTTCATGTCTGGACTTGAGTTTTCTAATAGTAAGTTCCAKTCAGAGATTTTAACTGGTGGCTTTTAGTATAAATCAACAGACCTATTAGCTGAAAATTCTTTTATCGTGTATATCTTAAAAAAATAATGGACATGGTGTCTGAATGCAAGGCATGAATTATTTACAGATAATAAWTCTTTGTGTATCAAACCCTTMATCAAATTTTGCAATAAATAAAAGAAAGGTGAGCATWCATGGACTTAAAATATAGTGAGAAACAATGTTACMTGCTACAGCCTGTAGATATCGTTAATTGTGCCACAGTAATATTTGCAGGCAAAGTTAAAGATTAGAAAAACATCAGTAGCTAGAAGGGATGGCTCAAGAGGTAGATTAAAAATGTTCAAGTATTCAGGAAAGGAAAGTAAATTGTAAATGTTATGTACTTTCTGGGTAAAAATTGTATTTAGTCCATCTACCAGGTAGATCCAGACGTATCACTCTATTGTAGATAYGAATATTATCTATCAGTTTTAAAGATCAATGTTGTATCTAATAAGACTGTTCTGGAGCTGATAAATGGGTAGATAGCTCAGGTTTCATTTTATCTAGAAAGTTTCAATGACAAAGTTCTTGCATTTTATCCCAATGCTGCCACTGCTGCTCCATAAGTACAGGCAGACTCCTGGTTARTAGGCACCACTGCCAGAAGGCTTGAGTGCAAGCATAGTTTCAGGTCAGAAAGCTTCTGTTGCCAAGGAAAGAGAACAATTCAGTACTGCAGGTAGCTCTGCTGTTGTGTCAGTGCGTGTTTCAGTATGTACATGTTGGTAAAGAGATATGGAAATATGAACAGAGTGGTTCTGTGTTTTTTTTTTTCTTTTACATTAAAAATCCACATTTAGAAACGTGTGGATATTTTGAACTATCTAGGAAGGYCTCCTAATCTCCCAGTTAGTTTTTTGCACTTTAAGAAAGCTACCATATTGACACAGAAGTGATTGTCAATATTTATTTACAACTTCTCATATTTGTGACAAGGTAATTTCTTCTGCTYCAACAAGAATAATCCCTCTTTGGAAGCTTGATTTTGTGGACTATGGAATAATTTTCATCTGGTAAAATACTCAGAAATTTTGTCAATACCAAGCCCCAAGGGACGCACTCATACATGTGAAGAGGTGACTGATATATATCTGAGCAGGAGATACATCCCAAATCCACAATGATTCTTGAAGTGATTACATGAAATGRCAGTATATGTTTGTAAGGTGAATTAGATTTCCTCACTAACTGTTCTACTTCCAAAGATAAAATTTGGGACAATTGTGATTCCAAACAAAATAAAACTCTCATAGTGTTTTCTATTTCTTCAGTCAGCCACTTTTTCCACTAGAACTTTTMATSCCTTTAMTTTKAATGRCAGTAGACTGGTTGGAAAGACRAATTTCTAGCAGTGTTTTCACTGATGGAAGGGCGAGTAGCCCATACTAGATGTTAAAGGATCTATGTGGAAGAGAGTGCTCTAGAACCAGGCTGGTAATGAAGCTTTCTTATAGTTTATACATTTATAGATTTAATCTCAATTTGGTAAATTGCCGAATTGTAGTTGGACTAAATCCTCAGTATCTAACATAAAATAATGATAAAAATATGCCAAATAATTACATTTGATGTGAGATCTTGTAGGCAAGATATTGTACATCTTCTAGTACACCGCTGTAGAAAGAAGTAATCCATGAAAGAAAGTAATTATTCATGCCTGAAACATATGTGTAAAGCTGAGTGACAAATCCTACAGCTATTTTCAAATTGTCAGAAGACAGCAAAGTCCTCATCTAAAGCTTAATATAATTTGGGCTTATTCCATGGTGATAACCCTGCTCAGAGAGCTGCTTAAGCTTGGTGCTTAAGGGAGAGTGAAACATTCCAATCAGCCTTCCAACATGTACAAACCAAGGACTTATTAAAAAAAACAAGATAACAGATAGWTACTGGATAAGGTTCCCAGACTGCAGAAACTTCCCTAAAATACTGAAGTGAAGGTAGCCATGAGATCTTCTAGTAGCAGCATGGAGGGACAATAAAGTCTGAAATCAAACATATGGGCTCTGGGTAGGTTTTTTTTTCTTTTACTGCCATCCACAGACTGTTCTGGTAGACTCCTCAATATTTATGAGCTTTGAGAAGATTTCATATGCTCAAAGTTATCTTTTTGGAATGAAACCCTAAATGAGTAACTGCCTGTAAACAAGAGACGTGTGTCCTTCCAAAGCTGATCAACGTCCCTATGGAAGGATSTGTATTATTACAATCAATAAGATGGTGGCAACAGATGTGAATTTTCAGTCTGTTAAGGTTTGATACAGCTGTGGCAATTCTGACTTGCTAGTTTTATCTCCTGATTACTGACTCTTCTGCATTTTAAACAGAAATTACTCTCTCAAAACTTGGTTTGAGAATACAGAAATATAGTTTAATACTAAATACTATCAAGTGAAAAGAAGTTTGTTGGTTTCTTTTATTTTTCCCAAATTTTAGCCTTCCCTTTGATACCCTGGAGATGTTCCTATTTATTGGCCTGGAGTGTTATTGGTTAGGATGCAGCAATACAGAGGTACCTGAATCCTGCACTCTGTTGTTTGCCTCACTAGTTGTTGTTTGTCACACTAGTAATTTCCCAGCAAAAATATAATAATGAACTTCTGGGAAAGCCGCATTTGATTCTGGATGTTTACAGAGGGGTTTTGTTGCTCTCTGCATGCCTGTACAAGAAACCATGTTTCTCCCAAGGAAGTGAACATAAAYGAGCAAGACCCACACAGCTGCAAGTCTGTCAAGGGCTGTCTGGTTAAGGTGTCTGCATTCATCAAGTTGCATTAATTGTTAAGCTGCATGTTACCTTTTATGTTATAAAAATAGCAAATGTTACCTCTAACTGTAATTATTTTTTGTAAAAGGGTACTTTGGAGTACTTTCAGGAAAAGATGTTTAGACCATCCAAATCAGACCCTAGGAGTTTCCTCTGGACTATTGTTGAAGAAAATTAGTTCTGCTTTTTTCTGATGAAAAAAGGCATTAGCCCACTTCTGAATGGTTATCACAGGTTGGAGTAACTGCAGTCTTGGGAGAGTGATGGTTTCTGGCTTCCTTGTGGGATTTACAGAGCCCTCAGGGTTTTGTTATGGCCACACTTTCCTATCTGAATCTGTTTGCCTTTTATCCTGCAACAACACCAGAACTAAGTTGCACCAAATCAGGAGGAGTGAAAAGACATCTTTGAGGATGTTTCCATCATTTAGCAAATGTTGACATGTTTARGGAAAGTGATTGCTGTTGGAAGGGGAAGGGAGGAGTGAGGCRCTCTGGCTGTAGTGGCAGAGGATGAAGACATGMCATCTGTCACATCTKASAGTACTCTGAGGATGACCTGCAGATGCACCCTTTTCATAAGCAGTTAGGAAATTTTAATCCCAAAATGTTTCAAAGCARATTTAATGCCAACATCTGTTTCTGAATCTGTGAAGGCAGATTCCGTGAATGGTTTGGGCTTCTGTTGAGCAAGGGAGAAGTTGATTACAAAATGGCAAAGAATTAGCATATTAATTAAAACCAGTCACCTCTGTAATTGTCTACATAATCCAATAATTCACGTATATGAAAACCACTAGGAATGCTTTGTGAGTGTTCCAGCTGGTAGTTCTATGATAAATAACTATTTGCACAGGAAAACTAGAGTCAAATTCTTTCAGCGGGCAACTGGAATAGTATGGAAGTGTCCCAATAGGAACTTGTAATGTCCACAACACATTAAACTAAGAAAGTTTTAAATATATMAGTTTTAAATTTGGAGCATGACATACTAGAAAGAGTTCTTGTCACACAAGAAGAAATTTGCTTTGCATTTTTATAGAAGCCAAGAGACAGACTAATGTGATTTTATAGGTTTAACAAGGCTTTCTCTGATGAAGTCAACTCTTAAATATTAATTGAATTTTAAAAGTATGTAACTTTTAAGTGACATAATAAAATGTAATATTAAGCCTTTTTTTGAACTTGCTAATTCACAGTTCAGACTATATCCATCTTATGTAACTTAATTTACCTTTAAACACGCCTGAGTGGAACGGAATGCAGGCTATTCCCATCTCTAATAAACATGTACARTAGTCTCCATCTCATTTTAAAAGAATTTAATATTAACTGTAGTGAGTGACTCTTTCTGAGAGGTTCCTCCTTCCCTAACAGTTTGTGTCTACACAGTTAATGATTTCCTTGTCAGGAAAATTAGTCATGGTGCTAACTTTCAAAATAAAATTGTCAGATTATTTAGTGACAGTGTAATGAGATTCCCTGTTTAGGCAAATAGAGATAATATTTCAGTTGGTAGTTTAAGCTTTAMGTTTTAATTTATTAGTGGTAGTGAGACTGTAATAACTGCATGTTATTATTACTGAATATAGCTGGCAAGCCATGCTAGTATGGCATGCAAAAAACAAACCAACCAACCAACCAACAAAAACAAACCCCACGAACAGAAAATTAAAAGGAAATTTAAATGTATCAATTTGAAAAAAGATTTAAGTATTTTCCTTGCTTCTGTTATTAAGATTGTTATATTTATATATGTGTTCATTCATGCTTATCAGAACATGTTTTGAAAATGACAAGTATTTTCTGAATAGCTTAGCCTGGAAAGCTTAACTGTTAAGAGTTACAAACAAGTAACTTGAAATAGTGTTAAAATGGTAGCCTGCCTGTGRTAGAAATAAATCTCATGTCTGGCAGGGAAGTGCTTCCACTCCCATTAGGTATTTTCAGGATACCTAACAATCTGGAATTCTGTGATATCATACCTGCAAWGCAGGGCAGTTTTTATTTTGTCTGGAGGTTTTCTGCTGGGCTTGTAGTCTGTTCCCTCAAAGTCAGGAGGACCATTTGGTGAGCTTGCCCTGCTTACAAGCATCACAGAAATTTAGTCTTAGTTCAGATACAAAGTCAGAAGTTTATAGTGCATTTTGGTAAGTACCATGTCCTAGGAAGATCAACTGTGCCATGACCTGGGCAGGCAGCTGCAGTTCCTAATATCCCCTTCCAAAGGCYCCATTCTGACCTATGGGTGGCTCAGGATCCTTGGGGTGTGTTGGCAGTACAACCATCACTGTGGCCATACATGCATCAGGTTGCCTGAAAACAAGTGCCTCTGGGGTGACTAAGAAAGCTTYCCATACCATTGTCTGAGCTCGTGTTTTCTCTCTCTGTCTTCATTTACTCACGCTCCTTAGCAAACAGCCATTGTGCTTTCATCTTAGCGTGGTGTACTTCTGCTTGATGGTGATCACCTCACTTCAAACACACATGGGCAGACTGTCCCCTGTACTGTTCAAAATRCATCTTGTTTTTGTGTTCTGAGCTGATCAAATTATTGCATTTGTTTTCTCTGCAGATGAAGTTTTGCCCCGTCCACATGCTTTCTGTAAGAATCATACAAGCTAAGAACATCAAGTCAAGAGACCTGTGTGAGTTGTGGTTTGATTGTGTTTTTAGTCACCTCCAGAGTTTACRCAGTGAGCAATATTCCTAAGTTCTGAAGGTATGCAAGCAACGTATGTAAAGCACAGCAGTAGAAATGCTAATGCCAGGGCTATAATTAGATCAAATGTCTCAGGTATCATTAGATTGGAGTACATCTCTAGTGGCATTTCAGGGAGCTGGTAAAAGCCAAGACACMCAGATTAATTTTCTGGGCCAAGAAGGGGAGGTAGACTTCATCAGGACACCACAATCTATGAATCTGCTTGGGCAGGAATGTTGCCACACAGGCTGCTAATTTACGGACCTTTTACTGAAATGTACCAATTATMCATAATAATCGAAGGTAAATTAGAGAATTTCAAGCCTTCTAAAATASCTTATCTTTCAGGGCATTTGCTGTTCTCAGATGACCAGTCACAATAAATTATATTGGTAGTTTTGGTTAAGAAGGACCCATGCAGATCCAGTTCTAAGTCCATGCTGAGCATGCAGGCAAAACAGACTTTTCTGTGCACTTTCGTGTTCAAGTGTCTTTAACTCATCATTTCCCCTTCAGAGCCTCCTATGTCTCTTTCTCCAGGTGTGCTGTGGACCAGCCATTAAGCTGCCATTTTTGCAGAGGTCTCCCGTGAGTTCCTCAGTTAGGACAGAGGCATAGAGCTGCCTTTTGTCAGCTTGGAAACTTTTGGCCTGYGTATTCCCTCTAGTGAAAAATTACTCACTCAGCAAAAAAAAAAAAAAAAAAGCATCACTTTGCAATGATTTACTTGAGTTACAGCTGAGACCATCTGTGCCTTGCCATGCAGGGCCRAGCCTGGGTGTGAGGGAGACCAGAGGCAGTGAATCCCCTGTTGGTTGAGTAACTGCCTGCCAAAGGCTTCCTGTGCTCCAGTGGCAAATGCCACATAGCACCATCCAGAGGTGGACACTAGAATGGTGTTAGTGTGACAAGGCCTGTATTTCTGAGTTTCAATGATGTCTTATATCTACTCTATTGAAGGGACAGTTCCACTTTCGTGCCAAAACCTTGCGGGGCAATGTTATTCACTGCTTGATACCAGTCTGAAGTATTTAGGCATCTCGGGCTGCACTGGAAATCTTCCGTCAAGTCCTGACTCCAGCTCTGAAAGTCATCACGTTGGAGATTTCCTTTCACACCGTTGTCCAGCTTCACAAAGTAAATGTGCTTCCCCACCCTGGCTCTCCCCAAAGGATGGCTGCTCAAGGCACTGACYGCACTAACCATAAGGAATAGATAGAGGATGGAAGTGAAATGAAGATTCCCGACTTGCTTGTGCCCTCCAGTTCTTGGGCCCACGCTGGCCTTGAGCTGCAACAGATCATCTTGCCTACTGCCTAACACYTCTAGACAGCCATTGTGCCCCCTCTGCATGCTTGTGTGACTCAACTGAGCAAGCCCTTTTTGGGCTTTGCTGTAATGTGCATTCTCCTTTCCTGTAATCATCCTAACAGCCCTTTGTGGAACCAGCTGTAGTTTCAGTTTAACTTTTTAACATCATGGACTTGAAYTGTAAGGACTGTGCCTGAGGAATGGTCAGTGGGCATAGTCCACTTTCCTCTTTCTCTTCACATGGCAAACATGGCTCTTAGTGTACTTTATTTGTGCATGTGTATATTTGCAGTTTGTAGTTACTCAGGAATTAGATGGTTTTCCCCTGGTTGTTTCCAAATGGTGATCTCTTTACTAATGAAAAAAAATATTAATATTTATTAATCTCCAGGATTATGGCCTAGCCCTACTGTTCATCCATAACATTGGCATCAGCTTTTTAATTTTTTTCTTCTGCAGTRACTGCATCAGACTGCTATGTGCGCTTGTGGCTGCCGTCTGCTTCACCTGGAAAGCTTCAGACCAAAACCATCAAGAATTCTGACAACCCTGTCTGGAACGAGACTTTCTACTTTAGGATCCAGAGAGAAGTTGAGGTAGAAAAAAAAAATACAGGATTTTCACCAATTTGAATAGCTGTGAATTCTCAGTTGACACCATGTTGATCAACTGTGTTAAATAAYTTAAGAAAACGCTTGCTTAACAGACTGGTTTGCACAGAACAGTAGATATAAGAAGTGTTTTTCTCAGCTATATACAGAAGCTGGTGATGTAAATGCCTGTATCCAAGCTAGTCCAGACTCCCTTTGTTGTCACCTGAGTGCAGTAAGCGCTGTTGTAGCATGGTTCTGTGCTATTTTGGAATGGCTGACTTTGAAAGAGCTTTCCCTCCACTGGTTCTAAGGGAAGAGTAGAGAAGTTGCTGTGGTGTAGACAACAAATGTAATCCTTCCCTAAATGGTGGAATTTGGAGAACTTTGGGGATGAGGAATCTGTGTTCTTTGGGTGGGTTATCAGTGGGGCATCTTTTCTTTCTCGRGAGAGTGGGAACCTCTCAAATGTTTCCCATTTCACAAGTTTCCTAAGACTGAGCGTAATAATGTTCTACATTAGCAGACTCCTGAAGGAAAGGACATGCTTCTTTATTCTTGCTGCTCTACTAGTGAAACAGCTGCAAAAAATATTTTTTTTTTTGTTTCTGCCTAASAGAAGCTCAGTAAGTGTTCTTATTTATTTTTTCTACCACCAGAACATTTTAGAATTGGCAGTGTGTGATGAAGATCCACTYGGCAAAGATGACATGCAGTTCACAGTTCTTTTTAATGTTGCTAGAATCAGACCTGGGGAGACAGTCCGGGAGACATTTGCTTTGAAATCAGAGGTAAGGGCTGAAAACACAGGGAGAGATCAACAAGACTCATTGTCCACACTGTCTTCTATGTTAAGTAGGGTTTGGATCTTCATGAACAGGTAGTCTTATATATCATTATCAATACCTCATCAAAACATATAATTGTGCTGTATTTTTTTGATTTCATTAATCTAATCTCTTTTTACAAATTCAGAAAATGAAACATCTTCTTTCTCATGCTCTCTGAGGGCAACATATTTTAACAGGAAGCATCTGTAAATAATAATTCTTATCTTTTAGAATCCAAATAAATACTTCCTTACCTTTCGGCTTTATTCCACTTTTGCCATGCTTAGGGGAAATTCTCTTGTAAATGGTAACTTATTTTTAAAAACATGAAAAAAATTCACTCATCACTTGAATTCKTTCAGGCTTTTTTCCCTGTTGATGTTCATGCTGGGTTTCCTTCTAGTTGATTCAGATTTCTCTAGTCCATAGTAAAGGAACGTCTGTCCTGCTAACATCTTTGGTATTTTGTTAAGGAGYCCATGAAGGAGAGTAAACAAAGCTGGGATAGGTCTGTGACAACTCCTGGGCTTGGCTGAGCTGTTGCTGAGSTGTTGCTACACACTCATTACAGGAAGGAGACAGTCCATAAAAGTGGCTTCTTCCCACACGCTGAGAGCTGTTAACATGGATTTTCCTTGTGGCCCTGCTGGCTGGTGCTGTGCACTTCTCAGCCAGTGGGTGAGTCACTGGGAAATACAATGATTCAATAACCACTTCAGTCACATGCCTAATTCACCTCTTCTGGATTCAGTTCAAATGTGATTTAAATGTTTTGTATRTGGAAATGTCTCTGGCCTCAGTGACATTTGTTGCTGGACTTCGATGCCTTTCCTCCATCTACATTATCTTGCAGAGAGCCATTATATTTCCTTTTCAATCAAACTCTYCCTCTCTGACTGTATCTTTAGAAATATGTATAATTCTACATACCACACAATGGGAGATTATTATTCTTATGTGCCTTTCACAAGCCTCTGGTTTCTGTTGCAATTTCAGCTTTGGAAAGACACAACAACTTTTATTGGTATCATTCACAGAAGAGATGTCAGGCYTTGAAGTGCTTTTTAGGTGTGTCTGTGATGCCAAATTCTTACAGCCTTCAATAATCTAGATTTATTTTACCCTTTTCTTTTTAGACAGAGAGTTGCTTCAAGAAATGGGAAAGTTTGGAAGTGGAATTCTGGATGGAAAGAATGTGAGTAAAATTCCAAAGCTAAAAGGTAAAGCTCTGCCACGGAGTAATGATACTGCAGAGGATGAGAAACTTCTTTCAGCTCTTTGTCCCAGCAATGAACCTAAATTAAAATTTCAAAATTTTTTTTTAACCTCAATTTCTCTAGCTAATTCCACTTTCCAGTATATTTCATACAAATCTTRAACTTCTGTTGAACATGTATATCTAGATCCTGGAAATGTAATAAAATCATCACAATGTGGTAACTTTTACAGAAGATGCACGTGAAACTTAATGTGARTGCTCTTCAAATTGTTGCTATTAATTGAACAATGCCTAGAAYATTGTGGAATTTCTCAGAGACCATAAAACTTGTCTTGTATTATTATAACAATGTATACATGGAATTATGTAGACAGTACTAGAAAAGTCACCCATTAAGCAATAGCTTAGTTAAACTGAAAAAACATACAATCAACAATAATGAAAACAAGACCATCCACCTCAAAGTGGTAATCAGCATTGTCTGCAGGAGAACAAATTTCATAACATAAACTCTGTCTTTTAAATCCTATCACAGGCTTGAGAAGGAACTGTAAATAAGACTTCTTATTCTTAAACATGAGGAAACTACAGGGAAAAAAAATCCCTTGTGTTCTTGGTTAATTTCTCCCACAGTGTAACTCAAGAAAATGTATTTAATTTACCTATGAGAGGTACTATAATTGATGGTATCAGGGATGATGATGGTAATCATCTCCTGCAAATGTGGAAGCAGTCAGTCAGATATGTAAAATGTCAGGAGAAGCAGTGCTTGGGAACTGGATTCAGACTAGAAATAAGAAGAACATCTTTCASCATTCAGGTTATAGGGCATTTGGGCAATGTCCATCCTTGGAAATCAAACCTCGTTATTTAAATACATTTTACAGCTGAAATGGAAGTTTTAAGCCTGGAAATGGTGTTTGGCAAAATACCCTGGACATGCAAAGGTTATGTGTAACATAATTTCAGTGGCCCTTTCAGACATATGAAAGCATTTATGAATGTGTGTACCATAGGGGTGTTGGAATATTTACCTTAGTGAAAGATGCTGTTAGACTCAACAGATTACTCATATTATKAAATAACCACATCCATTCAGTGACRGACCAAGGTCTTGCAAGGTAAAATATCTGGGACAAAGAGTTTTTATTGTTTACCTCTGTATTTTGCAGTCATAYATATAGCTCAGTGGGAGCTAATTCTTATTTGCCATTCACTTGTGATCAGCCATAAATTATAATATGAACTAGTCAGAAATGTCTTTCCTTATAAATGTTTGCAGAACACATTAATAGTAGTCTKTGCTTTCCCCAAGTTGTATGGTCATTTGTTAATAGCAGGACATGATTCCTCATGTACCAATACGTCTTTGTTCTGCTTTAATTTAGCACATAGTTTTAAGCATTAGTATTTTTATTTTTGTTTGGCTGCTGTATTTTGGTTCACATGCTTAGCAGGGGATCATGTGTTTTGCCTTTTAGGAAACAAATTGTGAAACWTACCTATATTCAATTTTAGGCAGGAAAGGTCATATAACTGCTATTAAAAAACAAAACAAAACAAAACAAACAAAACAAATCACACCAAAATCCAGCTATTCATACAGCTTTTTTTTTGTCTGTTATTTGTTTTTGTCTTTTCAGTCCTGGCCCTCCTGAGCGTCTCATTACCAATGATGTCCTAGTGGTAAGGTTCTCATGAGAATTTATCTTGAAGTGATATGTGCTTCATTTTGATCCTCTCCTCTTCCCCCCATTTTGAGAGTACACAACCTACCATGATAAATAAGAGCATGGTGTGCATTTTAAAGTCAGAGGTATGGGACAGTGCCCTTTTGTTACAGCTCAGTTGTTGCCCTCTCCATACAAAAACAGAAGCTGTATTTCTTGAAGTCCTCAGCTATTACAGATGTCAGTATGTTGCCAAACTGTGGTTTGTTACTCTTGCAGAGCCCCACAATTATTGGTGTTCAAAATGAAAACTGATTGTGTTTCTCGTAACACAGCAGGAACAACACTTGGCAGGAAAAACAAAGGTTATAAAAGGTCTGTAGAAGACAATAGTAGGTATTCAGTGTGCATATGACCAGAAGAGTATCTAATGTAACAGCTTTTTGGGAAGTGAGTTTTTTCATAAAGAATTATTTTAGTTTTTTAAACTCAGAGCCCTGTTTTGGTGTTAGCCAGCATGGGGTACATKACTTATTTCCTCGGTCTGGCCCAGCAGCTAAGGAGTACCAAGTACTTCATGCCAACTCCTCCAAGCCTGTGCATGGTTCCCAGATGCTAGCCCTTGATACCCCTGAGGCAAAGGAACACGTATTCTATTCTTTCCCCTCATTTTCTGTGTGAGGCATAAGAGTTGTAATGACTGGCATGCATTGTTCYCGAAATGACTTGAAAAACTGTCCTGGCATGAGGTGAGCTGGAGTGATTCAGGTGGAGGGTAGGGTGGAATAAATCCATGATTTCCCTACATCAGGGCCAATAGGAAGATGCCTTGTAGACTAATCACTGCCACAATACACAGAAACTCATCATCAGGTATTTTCCCTCAACCTTCCTAAATAATTATTAGATATATGTGTTTGGGCYCCAGTGTATTGTACAGTTTCCTGATTTTGGGATGATTTGAATGTGTTAACAATCTCTGACAGTGCACCACTGTATTGACACTCTGAARCAGTGCAACTTGAGCTACTGTCCTGGAATAACGAGCTCTGAATTTTCTCTTGGATTGCTCCCAGCACTGAGACCAGTTCAGTTGGCTCTGTATTATAGGTRGTGGTTGTCTGCATGATGTTTYATTATTTGCAGCAGATGTGTTATTTGCTTCCYTCACCTKTTCCATTCCTGCCTTTTCCAGTCCCGTGAGGTTTGCTGCTTGGAAGTGCATGTGGACATTAATGAAAGCAGGAAATACTTGAGAGGTATGGCAATTTCTCTGTGAACTGAGGACATGACCRARCCAACCCTATYATAAGGCATTCAGACCCAGATGGAGGCATTTTAGAGTACAACTRAGAATGTTCTCATTTATATATAGATAGTGATATRTTATCTAAATAATACAATGCAATGCCCTGAACTGCCCTGAACTGATCTCTCTGTCTTTTCCTTGGAGCTATCAAGTTTGGACACAGTAGACTTTGCTAGTGGAAGTAAGAGAGAGCACTGACTCTGGAGCACTCCAGGCTATGGGAGTACAGGGTCCTGTGCTGCAGGAGACTTGCTGGTGGGGTAGCTGACAGAGGGGCTACCACAAAAAATTACTTCAGCAGAAGGTTGGCCAGCTTTGTTAGCTCTTTGGCCTGAACAGCARTATTGTTCTCTAAACAAACCTGTTTTTACTAGAGGGTAAAAATCTCGTGCTTACGGTGCCTGCATCTCATGAGAGAACACAGAAGACAACAGAGGACACCGATACTTTCTACTTCCATTGYGTGAAGGCTTGGGAGCCAGTTCTAAGAGTCAGGCTGCAGGTAATGGGCACTACACAGTGCTACTGTTCATGCTTACTTACTTATAGGGTAATCAAAACAGCAAAAAATTACATTGTTTCTTTTCTCTGAATACAATCCATGCTTTTTGTTTTGTACAGAAAGTTTCTGATAAGGAAGAYGACAACAGCAATTTAAGTGACACCTTAACAATACCACTGAAATTTCTCCCTGTTGGACATAGAGTGAGAGTAACCCTTCCTGTAAGACATGTAAGTGTTTMATCATTTATATCTGGAAAGAAGAGTAGAATAACCTTCACTATTTGACACATTAATATTAAAAAAAAAACCAAACCAAAACAACAACTAAAAAATATGCAGTGAGGCAGTGGTGGGACTYCTCAGGAGGCACTGAAAATCTGGATTCAAAACTTTTCTTTTTCCACATKCATGATCCTGCTCTCATCTCTTTGTTTACAGAATGTGCCACTACAGTTGTACCTCCAGCTAAATGATTGGTAAGAGGACTGGTTTGTTTTTATTCTCTAAAGGTGTTATTGCTCTTTGAACTGTGAAATCTAGAACAGAGTATCCTTAATTTAGATATAAGGAATGCACAAGACTAGAGGCAAAATTTAACAATATTTAAGTAATCATTAAAGAGTCACCACAACAATTCAAAGCTAAATGTCCTTGGGGCAAAGGAGTTCCAACAAGATGCAAAAGAACTATGAGACTTTCAAATGGCGAGGGGCATAGTCACTGAGTGTCCTTTGCATCAAGGAACCAAAGACTAAGRCTGGAGATCTCTTCAAAAAGGGCACAAGAAGAAGGCAGAGGGAAAAGAGAATTTGAAGTAACAAACCATCAGAGTCCATACATTAGCCAAATGACACATGTTCTCTTATGAAAAAACACTTGTTTTCACTTGTGTCCCTGGTGATCTCAAGAGAAAGAAGTATAAACTAGGGAAGACAGAATGTTGCATTGTAAAATAATGTGTCACACAAGAAAAAGCAAAAATTATTTGAATATCTTTTTCACTGTACAGTTCTGCATAAATCTGCAGTACAAATGCCCATGAAAGACTTTGCTAGGTTTAAGTTGTCCTTTGCTCAGAAATATTATAAAGCAGAAATAGAAAGGATTCAGCTTACAAAGGTACTGAAAGTCACAGGAGCCCTTTGTTTTTCATATTTATTATCCTTAGTTGAGAGTAAATCTTACACTGAAACAATAGAGACCATGTAGAAACAAAGAAGTTGATTTCTTTGCAAATGAAAGATGCATTTCTGTATAAATTGAAACAAGGAATCAGGATTTTTAAAAAATTTATTATATTGCAGTGACTGAAAATAGATCCATATACATTTTAAACACCAGTCCTATGCCTCTGGATTTATGTTTCAGCACAGAAAAATTAGATGTGCGCTTGGGGTATGATCTGTGCCCMGGAGAGCAAGAGTTCCTACATAAGAGGAAGAGAGTCGTTGCTGGTGCCCTGAAAAGGGTTCTTCATCTGGAAAGAGATCTACATGAACATGAGGTCTGTGCTTTGGAATCCAAGCATGGGGTGTGGGTCTATTGAATTAGGATTGGCACAACTTTCCTTGAAATTTCTAGTAGTATTTGCATGTTGRTAACAAGTCCATGGATTTGAATGCAGCAGAGGAGAGGCTCTCAGTGTGGCATACCCCATACTCATGTAAAATTTCAGCTCATGTACTTATCCCTCCAATCTGTTCAATTACCAGGCCAAATTACCAGGGATGTAATARTACCACTCTTCAGACACAGTTCTCAACAAGGTCAGCAAGATATGAGGCATTGTGTTGCATAAAGCCTAGTCAGGCAACCCAAACCAACAGGAAAACAGGAGTATTGGAAATTAGCCACACATAAATACTTWTTAAATCAGTGTAATGTCATTTCTTTAGGCTTACTATTTTCTTTCTTCATTCTCAGAACAGTATTACAAAAAGTAAAAATCTTTTGTGGTGAAAAAAGAACATTAAAACAATTTATAACAAGMTGAAGTATGTTTTTTGCCAAGATCCAGGGTAACTTTTTAAGGGAAAACTAATTTTCTTACTGGAATTCTGTTGTTAAATGAATGCTGTCCAAAGAATCAGCAGAGTTCAAAAAACTTCCTTAATCCATTTTAATTGCATTTATTGCAATTTGTTGTTTATAATAAAATCAYATCATTATCTATTCTTAATTGTTGCAATTCAAATTATAGAGAGCAAAGGTAGGAAGGAAGGTTAAAATGACTGCATATCCAAACTCATCCAAGCACTGGGGTTAAGAGTCTCTGGAGGTTAATTTCAACAAGGTACTGGTAAASATTGGCCAAGTGATGATATAATTCATTGCCCTCCAATGAGTCTGCTGAAGAAATTCTGAGAGCTGTAATTRGACTTTTCCAAGCAGCAAGGGAGTAACTTCCTGAGGATAATACTTGTGTTTTGGACAGGTCCCAGTGATTGCTGTTATGGCAACAGGCGGAGGTCTCAGAGCAATGTCAGCTATGTTTGGCCACCTCTTAGCTCTTCAGAAGCTGAATCTGCTGGACTGTGTCACCTATCTCACCGGGGCTTCTGGCTCAACATGGTGTGTATAGAAAATGAGATTGGATTTGGAATGACTGTGACTCCTTTTCCACACAGTGAGAGATGCATCTCTTTCAAAGACTTACATTGTTAACAAGTGAACATCATTCCCTCATGAAGCTCTTACTGTTGGYTCTCAATTATAATTTCAGTTTAGGCTCACTGAATCTCTTTCATTGATTAAAATGATTGTGTAAATGTATCCATTTTCCAAAATACTTTAAATAAATGGATGATTTTCTAACATTTCTGCTCCTTAGGACCCTAGCAGACCTGTATGAGCATGCTGACTGGTCACAGAAGTCTCTGGAGGGGCCACTTAAAGCAGTAAAAGAACAAGTGACAAAATGCAAACTCAACCTTATGTCTATAGACCATCTGAAGTATTATCACAAGGAACTTGCTGAAAGGGCAAAAGCAGGACATGTGCCATCTTTTACAACTCTGTGGTCACTTGTCCAGGAGATGTTCTTACATGAACGGGTAGGTACATGGTCCTGCCACACATTTGGGAAACAGCCACTTACTTTCTTCAGAGCTTTTCTCTTTGAGGGCACGATGTARTGTGTGTAWCATATCCAAAGAGACTGAGCCATACCAATGTGGTTTGTAAACTATGACAGAGGATCCTGTAGCCAGGATTTTCCAGAGYAGATAATCCTTTGAAGGTGCCTCTGTCCTAGGGTGCCCAATAGCTCGCAACTTCAGTAGGCAAACTTCCAGAAAGAACTGAGGAATTTCYACCTCCTCATCCTCCCTGAAAAGTCAGATTTTTAAAGTCTGTTTCTAGTTTGACATTTAAAAGTTAGAGTAATCTGTCCTCACGTGAATATTTATCTCAGCTTTAGTAAATATCTGTGGGATGCAGGCAGTCAAGGCACTTAGATATTCTWATGAAGAGGTTACTAGGTAYYCRAAAGGCAAACAGGGAGGGAAGTGCAGGAAGGTGAAGGAAAAGGGCCCTTACAAAAATATAACTTACAGTTTCCTGTGTGTTGTGAAATACCTGTWATCATTCTTTAAATCTTTACTTGGATAGATTGTACCAGTATTATGCTCYTACAGAGGTTTGTTGTGATTTTTTTATCTCACTGATTAGCCAAGAAAGTACAAACTCACAGACCAGCGCAAGGCATTGGAGCATGGACAAAACCCACTGCCTTTCTATGCAGTCCTCAATGTGAAAGAGGAGAAGTTTGGTACTTTCAAATTTAGAGGTAAGTGTTCCTGGAGTTTCTTCTGATTCTGGGTATGGATTGAAAAGGATTTCAGTGAGAAAAAAGGGGAATATATCTGTTCCTTGCCCTGACTCAGTATTCATCTTTTAATAAAATGTTTATCTTTTTTTGCAAACTGCTGGGTGTTGGTTAGGAAGAGGACATCCGCTGCATAACATCCTCAGCCATAAACAGGCCATTCATTAAAAATCTGAGGTGAAGTTCTATTTTTGCAACAGACAGTGTGAATGAGTGTGGGCAAATCATCTGATCTTYTCCTGCCACACCTATAAAATGGCTTTGATGCTTCCTTAGTTTTTAGGGGTGCTGTGAGATGTAATTGTCACCTCCTAAATATGACACTGATAAGGGTATGAAAATGGAGTGGACTATGACTGCTGTGATGGGTGTGATAAATGGACACAGGCCACATTCAACAAAAGGTGTTAAAAGCAGTAGATACTGGGAAGAAAAGCAATGAGTCCTTATGTTTRTTTATGTTTATAGCTACTGTTCTASTGTCATGCCTGTGCATKACAGCTTGAGCCAGGAAACTGCACATCCATGCCACACTGTGWTAATTTCTAGTGTGTCCTCAGGCTGCTTTGTTGTATCTTGTAGGCTGGCAGTTTTGGGTTAATAGAGCTTTCATGCCTCCTTGTCACTCCTTGGCAAGCAGTCACTCCTTGCAATTCACACCACTCTTGCATGAAGTACAGCTGATGCTCTTGATTTAGAGAGGCAAGCGTGATCCCAGAATCTTTATATAGAAATAGCTATCTAAGCATTTTAACCTCATGTTAAAGCTTTTCTGAGTTGAAAAAGCTGATTTCTTTTGGTTGCAAATAATCTCTCAGTTTGTACAGAAGTAGACAGTGCAGCTTGCAGTACAAATGTGCAGATAGTACAGAGCTGCTGAGATAAGCAAGGTCCTCGGGAAGCTGTTGGGATTTTATTTTTATTGCAGCAAACATGCCTCATGTAAATTCTTTGTAGAGTGGGCAGACTTCTCTCCTTACGAAGTGGCCATACCGAAATATGGAGCCTCCATTCCTGCAGAATATTTTGACAGCGAGTTCTTCATGGGAAGGCGAGTGAAGAAGCTGCCAGAATCTCGGATCTGTTATCTGGAAGGTGACAGCAGTGCTCTATAGTGAATCACAGCATGGTAGAAAGCATGATATTTGCTAGCCACAGGCACAACACTCATTGCCAGCACATCTGCTTTAGATCTTAAATCAATGTGCTTTTTACCCCTTTCGTACACTTCTGCTCCTTGTGTTTCTTCTTTCCTCCTGTCCTCCCTTTTCACCTGGCTAGATTTGGGGAAGTTGTAGCATGCTTCCTGTTCTGTTGTCTAAACCAAACAAGATGGTGAAAGAGGCAAGYTGAGGAAATAATAAGTGTTCCTTCYCTGATCASTCTCCAACTCTTCAACTTCATAAACTATATTTCTAGACAAAGCATTATTGGGGTAGAACTGGAAGGAGCTGAGAATAAAATATGCCATCTAGAACAAGCCACAAAGGCAGGAGCTACCTGAGCTCTGTGGCTTGAGGATGGTATCACTAATCTTCTCTGCTCATATGGTTGAAGGAAGGCCTTTTGACCTCCAACAACTACTTTGACTGGCCATTTTGCCACCAAAGGTGAAGAAAGGGAAAAAAMCAACTAGTCAGAGAAACCCATCTGTCCCAGGCAGATTTTAAATCCTTGTAAGTGTTTTAGTTTTGATACCAAAAACAAGGGTAGAGGAGGAAAACCCCCCATTATTTCTTTCACTGTGGAGTCTGCTAGAGATTCCATTTGTTCCTCGTGTAAGTACCTGGCACAGAGCTTAATGAGGAAGGATAGTTCTTATTTTCCAAAAGCAGACTCMTATGTGGAGCCAATTCTATTTTGAACCTGGACCAGCTGCACTCCACAGAAACAAAACATGCCTGTAAGGAAAAAATGAGTCTTAGATCARTTTAAATAATAAATCAGTTTTTATAGAATGCCTTTATGCTTACATGGCTTCAACACGCTTTCAAAGCCTACTTTCTCTCACAGGCACACAGAAAACTTTCTGCAACACCATTTGGGTGACTGATATCCCTTATTTTGTTACTCTGTACTATGCAGTGAATATTCTGTGTGTAGTTACCTCCTGAGAAAGAGCACTGAAGTGCTAACACCACTCTGTTTGAACTCTCTGAGACCTGTTGCTTAAGTTGTGTCATGATGGGGTCAGGTGGGTTGGGCTAATAATGTGTAGCATGGATATTTGCAATGGTCAGTGGTTAACATGTGGTAATGCAGTACTTTTCCCACGTGGTTTGACTTGCAGGTCTTTGGACAAACATCTTTACTAGGAATTTGCTGGATGGCTTGTACTGGTCCTCAAATTCAAATGAATTCTGGGAACGATGGTCCCAAGATATGGTAGATATAGGTAAGAGTTTCTAAAGTGTTGCCTCACTTTGGATTTTCCAGCATGGTTTTAATCCATATCAGAATGATTGCTATGTCCTTTTCTCTTCTCTTCTCTCTTCTCTCTTTTCCCCAGAGGCATGCTTCATGTTACTACAAATGCTTTTCATTTAAAGTTTCCTCATGGTCTGTTAAATGACTCTGCCTGTGACTGCAGAMAAGAAGGCTGGCTTTTACTTGTGGGCAAAAGTACAAAGCCAGYATGTCCTTTGAAAGAGTAAAACACAAAAGCTGTGCCTGCTTTAAAGAAAACTAATTATCTCTTTGGTAAATGACATGGGCCATGYGCATGTTTCCTAGCAGTCTGCAAGAAACAGGAATGAGAGGGACCCACAGGAGGACAACAAGGGYAGCTAGCCAGCAGAGGTGTCTGGCAGGGCAGATTGCTGTTGGWTTTTTTCTCTATTTCATGGTTTCTTCTCTATTTCAGAAAAACATTGTCCTGAGGAAGATGTGACTGTTATCGAGCCTCCATCTTGTTTGTCAGGAAAGTTGTATGAAATGTTTCAGGACATTATGACCAAGCGTCCACTACTGGGAAAGTCACATAACTTCCTGAGAGGCTTAGAGTTTCATAAGGATTATATCCATCAGAAAAAATTTATTGAATGGAAAGGTAACTGCAACAAAGAGTTAGCTGCACTGTGCAGGTAACATCTCAGATTTTGTTTTTTTAGACTTTGGAAAACTCATATTTATTTCAGGGTTTGGAAATCGGCTGAACTGGACCTATGTCCATGGTGTCTGTTTTTTTAGGGTAATAGATTAAAATGAACTAGTACATGGACTGCTTTTTCACTTCCAGAAGAAGTGAAAAGTTTGTATCAAGAAATGTTTTTCTACAGGAAATTTGTCATTCTGCATAGGTACAGTAGTCAAAAGGTTTAGGAGGAGCAGAATCTTTTGAGGTCAAGAAACAAAGGTAACATCAGAAGCATAAAATAGCAGGTTATTATGTGGATCAGATGTAGGAAAGGACTAGTTACAAGGATRTAGCTGCCCGTATGTCTGGTGTTTCTGCCTGATGAATTATCCATCCAGAGACCTCTCTTTAACYCCTCAGAAACAGAAATGCCAAAATMCAACTAGAAAAAATTAAAATCACATAGATTTAGACTGTAAATGTTAAACATAGGCTTGATGTATAAGTTGAAGAGCAATTTTCTATGGCCTTTTCTCTGTAGGCAGGCAGAGTAAACAGCAGTAGTTTTACCTCAAAACCTATGAAACAATCTGTGAAATTATGGCAAGGTGATGGAGCTGAGGTTTTCTGCATCAGAAACCTTCCTGTAATCCCAGCATCTTCTTTTAGTCCAGGAACAGGTAGCAATGTGAGAGGGCTCCACATTATTGAGGTTAATCTGCCTTCTCTGAGCCCTTCCCTTTGGCAAGTTGCATTTTCTCTCCAGTTTTAGGCAAGCTACAGTGTATTTTGTCCCTCTCTGTCCTTGCTACACRGTTTGCTGACAACGGTGAGAGATGGTGGTGCTTTTCTGTGGATTAAGGCAGAGCCCACTGTGTGCTATCTGCTTTTAAAATGTTCAGTAAGCAAAAAGTGTGTGTCCTAAAAGGGTCTGCTCTTAGGAAACAAATAATAGAAGGAGAAAAAACAAGTAGCATGGGAAGGGTGGGTGAGAGAAGGAGCAAGAAGATAGCTTCAGAAGATAGATGAAGGATGAAATTGTCAGTCAGTAAATGTTAAAAAACATAGCTGTCCTTTCATTTGCTGACAGTTTTGTAAAGACAAATGGGTAGAAGCAGATTTCAAGGAGGATTTTGAGGAAGCGTGCATCAGAACACTAATGACTATGTCAGGGTAGATATTCTACAAATAAAGAAAAATATGTGGAAAGCATGACATCCAGAGTGAGAAAAGGGAAACTGAAAGTCTGGAGTGGGAAAATTTAGCAGATTTTCCATGTTAATATTTTTTTGCCTGCATAAGATCAGGCTAAACCCAGGTATGGATCCATCTCCAGGAGTAAGAGGAGATGCCAGGTCTGTGAGCAGAAATGATGGTCTTGAGAGCTGTGACAGTCTTGAGACAGTGGTAGATTAAGTACTGAATACAGAACTTTGTTTTAAAGCCTTTCCCGCAGCTCAGGTTATCTGACATATTAAAACAAGACTTTCAATGCCTAATTTTCCTGATGAGAAATTGAACTAATAGTCTGGAATTAGGGAAAGGCATTTACAGTAGCATTCATGCTTCCAAGGGTATTTCTGAGACAGRATTTCTTTAAAATCTCTATTTGGATGTGGGATGGAAGAAGGGATTCTCACAAGAAAAATGTCTACTTCTAGACATATGTACAGGCATGAATAAATACTGCAATGTTCCATCTCTGTGATAAGAAAACAGGGGTAATGGAATTTCATCTAAAAATGTTCACCAGGCCAAATAAAATGAAAAAGTATGCTCTGTTTCTTCTGTGAGGGACTGCAAGCAAATGTCTCTTATTACAGTCAAATCTGTGAATTCTCAGCAGTCTTGAATGCTAAAATAAGCACATTTTGTAAAGAGTTGACAGTGAGGGAATGGAAAAATTATAAATTATTACTTCAAGTTAGTGTGAAACATTCCAGGATATGGAACAAACTAGATTTACTCTGCATGGTTTAAATMAACCCTGCAGAATGAGGCCAAGGAAGCASAGTGATTGAATGAATTGAAATGCTGGAACTTACCAACAGTATTTCTGTGATCAACTGTTCTTAAAATGCCTAAACACAATGATTTAAGGYTCAAATATTCTGCTCTGGGCTTTGCTACCTCATTTTGTGAACTTGAGGAACACTCTTAAACCACTATTTTGATATGTAAAACAATGGCAAAATGTTTCCTGTTCCCTGGGACTGAAAGTGTGCTAGAGGAACAGTAGAGAACTTGCTGTCTACAGGGCAAGCTGATGAGGTTGCCAGCAGAGAAGTRAGAGTCTAGCTATCAGAAACTGGCTTTAGATTTCAATTTGCCTGTTGGTGTAATCCCCTTTTGGCACTAGTGTAAGGTTTAATTAATTCAAGCAGTATTTTAAGATGCTGGTAGGCAATGTATGCATGATGTAGTATTTTTTTATTGCATGGCTAAGATAGTTTACATAAGATCACTGAAAGCGAATTGAAGTCAGACTTTTCAACCTGAGAGAGGAGTCTAACCCTGAGAAGGCAAAAGCTAAAAAAGAGCAAYGCAAAGATGCAATGATGTATTTGTTAGTTGTGTTGCTACACTGCGAAATTGTTTTTGTTGTCTGGATTTTTCCCTATTCTTAGAGGGGAAAAAAGCTGTTGAAGTCTGTATTCTGTGAAAAATGATCCCCCAGAGCAGCTGTGAGGTCAGTGGAGTCTGTGTCTCACCTGTCCTCTGTCTGGCTGCCCCACAGCTTGCCTTTGAGAGTGTGCCTGGGAGAGGGTGGAAACAGGCCAGGAGTGCCCAGATGTGCAGTTTGAAGGGCACTCTCCTGAGGCAGTGTTTGTGGGCTCATGTCATTGGAGGGAGCTGACCCTGGTCTTGAGGGTAACCAAGGAGCTCCCCTTAGCATGTAGCACAGACAGAATTACTCACTCCTCCTTTCCTAAAAATGCACCACTAACTATATTAAAATGTTTTTCAGACACTGTGCTGGACGGTTTCCCTAACAATCTGACACCRCTGCAGAAATATCTTTGTCTGATAGATGTTGGCTATTTCATCAACACCAGTGGTGCAGCACTTTTCAAGCCAGAGAGGAATGTAGATGTCATTATATCCCTTGATTATGGTTTGGGGCATGTGTTCAAGGTGAGAAGATTAACTTACTCTGCTYCTTGCAGAGTAAAACTTGTCTTATTAAAACTTTGAGGTAAGTGGCTGTCTAAGTCTTAATCATATATCACCATACCTTGAAGGAAGAAAGAGACTTCCTTYGAGAATGGARCTATAGAAGCTTCCTTCRAGAATGRAACTATAGAAACTATAGAATCTTTTTTCTGTAGGGGATTACAGGAGATACTTCCTAGAATCCTCAGGGAGCTGCAGCAACGATTGTTTGCTGGAGATATGCCCTTGACCTCTCCTGGTCTGTTGTGATGGATTCTGAGTGTGACTGTGGGTCATTCACTTGGGCTTGTAAAAACGTTTAGGGGGATAAGTGGCATTGTCTGACTTGCCTTGAGTGGTAAGTCAAGGTAAGTCAGACAATAAGGTTGTACTGTGGCTACTTTAGGCTACACATTCAATTTGTAGTGTTTCTAGGGAATGAGTTAAGATGCCATAGTATTTCCAGGATACCTGAGTAAACCTGATTCTTTTCTTAGAGCTTTAACTCCATGACATTCTGTGTCCACAGCAATTACAGATGACATACAAATATTGCAAGATACAAAATATCCCATTCCCCAAAGTGGAGCTAAGTCCAGAAGAAGAGAAGAACCCAAAGGAATGTTATATATTTGCTGATGCAGAGGACCCCAGAGCACCTATAGTAATCCATTTTCCCTTGGTGAATGACACCTTTAAGGAATTCAAGGAGCCAGGTAAATGCAGTCAACCGAACTGTGCACTCTGCTCYACCCTTGGTATGTGTTACATGTCCATTGATGGCAGGCAGAAGAGCAGGTTCCATACTCCTGCTGGTTGTTCTCCTCTTGAGAAGCATGGAGGACACAGTCCTGGGCAGCTCAGTGCCACACTGCCTCCTCCAGCCCTGCCTGTGGCAGATGGYTCATGTCCCTGTCCCTTGCAGCAGAGCTGCAGGTCTTCCTCACTGGTGCCTGAAGCTGTCCTGCCTAGAGAGACATGCAGAGTGCCTGATTTTTTTGGCACTGGGAAGAGGGAGAGTAAAGAAAGGCCAGAGAGCTGTGGGAGCAGGGAGATAAGGGCCTCCTGAAGGACCTGCTGGTRGGCTGGAAAGCAGCAGGAGCTGGCCCTTGGGCCATCCAGCCCCAAGGCTGGCGCTGCACCCCTGCCTTCCCCAGGCAGGCTGCCTGTGGTGGAGAGGGAGGTGCAGGTGAAGAGGGAACCTCCTTCCCAGGCCTTGARGGACAGCAGGCTTGGGCACAGGCACATGGGCAGGGGGAGCATGTGTGGCTGTGGTGGGAGAGGCCCCATCTAGGAGCTTGGTAGGAGCTGGGACAGAGCAGAGAGATGAGGCACCAGCCTGGGATGTGCAGTTATCTCTGCTGAAGTGCCTGGGGTGAGCTCCCTCCAGCTTTACCCAAAATTCTGTTGGGGCCCTGAGCAGGACCAGAGCAAAATGGAAATCTCTGAGGGAGCATTTGGGAAGGGTAGGAATAGCTGCAGAAAGTAAAGGTACTTTACAAAAAGTAAAGGATGTTCAATGATGCTCAGTGAATATGTACAGTAAGAGCTAAATCAAGAAAATGACATTTAGAAGCTCTGTGGATGGAAAGAGGAGATACTCTAAAGAGGGAGCTAGGCTTGTTCAGTGGAAGCTGGAAATGGTCCACATGGCAATGTGTGGAGAGATCCAACCATTGAGCAGTGGGTGGCAGGTAAAGCAGGTGAAGATTTTGGAATCTCTCTGAATGRAAAATAGATGAGATGCTGCAGAGCAGAGCAGCTGTTGCCAGTTCTCTGTGCTCAGCTTGTGAGCTTTGACACTCACCTGCATGTCTCTGAGCAGTTGGTGATTCATCCATCAAACTGACAACCAGCAACTGATGTGGGTGGTTGGAGGAGGAGGACCTTGGCAACCTGCTTTCATGGATTTCAAGTTTAACAGTGGAGCTTTTTGTTTCTAGGGGGATGAGAGACATCTTGTGGAATGTGGGTACTTATTTTTCATGTTTTTAACTATTTCAGTTCTTAGCCTGTGAAGTGCCTGTTTGCAGTGCAGCAGTYACAGTGTGCTTTTGTGTGCTTGAGGCACATGCAGCTTTATCTGGGTGTGGACTGCACAGATAATAYGTCTCTCTGAGTATTGTGAGGCTCAGTGAAGCAACACTGGATAATTTTAATTCAGCCACTTCTAGTGGTAGCCTCTGCCTAGCACCCTGAGATCATACTGTACAGAAACTACTAGATTAGACTAGTGTCTCGTGCTGTGTCTCAAGCACAATTCTTGTGTCTTTTTCATGAGGTTCCTGTTGAAATCATAAGGAATATCTCTGTTTGTAGCCATGCTGATAGTCATCTCATATTACATTAGTGTTTTGTGTGTATTTGGTTCAGATTGCAAGGAGATAGGCAAAAAAAGACTGGCAAAAAATGTTGCTAAAAATTTTTTAGAAACATAAACATGAGACTGCCAAAGTCCTTGGTGCAGGTAATTAGGGGGTCCTTTTAAGCAAAAGCATTGACATCACAGGGAGTATGGATGTTGCCAGTTCCAAGAGGCCAGGTTGGAGTCTGATGTAGGATGCTCTGGTCCCTTTGCACTCTGCAACAGGCAGCCCTGTGTGGTTAGCATCACAAAGCCTCCTTGTWTGTACTGGGCTGTCCACTCACTCTAGCTGGCAGCCGTGCACTTGTCACCACTAATCCAGGGGAGATAATGGATTTTGAAAAGTGTTYCAGGTGTGTGTCTTTGAGAGTCAGACTTATAGGATTTGGGAAAGGATGTGGACCCATGGGTATGCTGCCCATGAAAAATGTCTGCAGGGGCAGGACAAGGAGGAATGTAAGAGTTTGTGCCAGCTCTGCAGAGGGATTTCCTGGTCTGAGCTTTAGCAGGAGGGGAAGGAAGAGTAGCTGGGAAAATTGACCARGAATGGCTCTTTCAAGCTGTGGAGTGGGTTTGCAGTATTTTCTGGGGGCTGTTTTTAACAGTGGGACCTGCCAAGTAGATCAGTCCCTACAACACTGTGTGAAAGTACTCCAGATTCATCTCACTGTGGTGGCTTTTGTCTTTCTCTGCAGGGGTAAGGCGTAGTCACTCGGAGATGGARGAAGGCAAAGTAAATCTGGAGAACAACTGCTCACCATACTACCTCATTAGGCTAATCTACTCCTCTGAAAACTTTGATAAACTTGTAAACCTGAGCAAATACAACATCCTCAATAACAAAGACCTGCTCCTCCAGGCAATCAGAAGTGCTGTAGAACGAAAGATATGCAGAAGGACTGGGAATTTCTCCCGCTACTCTGGGTACCCCTAGGCTGGGTTTTTGCACCATTCCCCACTGAAGGCTATGGCAGCACATTGCCACACATCACAGCCACATTACAACCCATCACAGTGTTCATTTGCAGAAAACTGAGGAAACCTGTACATTTCTCCCCTTGCCGTGTTCAAGCTCCTAGCTTTCAAAAGGGTTTATTTTATCTCCTTCCCCCACATTTTCAGCTCACATGAGCCTCACAATGTGGTCTAACTTGTTAAGCAATTACAGTCCTGGTTAGCAGAGACCTCCCAGGATCTCCCTGATGTTACARTACATGGTGGTGGTGATATTTCTTTGTACGAGCCTGTCCCTTCAACCCTGAGCCCATTGTCAGTGTCCTTTCAATACTTCATTACAGATCAAGTCCTGGCCATTTGCATTCAGTGATGTCCAGATTTTCAGGTAGGCTGAGCAACTAGAATTTGCACTGAATTGGTGGGCTCAGCTTTGAAGTCAGGCATATATATGTGAACAGCAGCCAAACTGCAGTGTGGACAATTGCACTCTGTCTGGCTGATTAGAAGTTACTCCTTTTTTCCATTCCCCTGCAAGAGTTTGGCACAGAAATGCTGCTCCAGACTGCCACGAAGGGGGCGGTCACATTTCAAGAGAGAGGGCGGTAGGAGCAGTGAGTGAGCACGGTTCTTTTGAGCACTGGCTGGAGGAAAAGGTCTGCATAAAGCACGAGTGAAGGTATTGATTTATWCCAGCAGTGCCTTTATGGATTAAAATGTCAAGAGCCTGAAACAGGTTTTTCATAGCAGAAGCTTGAGAGGAATAATTACCATCRACTCAAGTACATTTAATTTAGTGATCATGACTGACACATAAGCTGGTTCTCCTTACAGATGTAAACTGACTGTAGGACAATATAACTCACTAACAGAGCGTAGAGCCATTGAATTTTCACACACAGAAGATTTTTCCCTTTATAGTCTTCTRTCCCTAACATCACAGGCAAAGTGTTTTTAATAGGTGCTACATGAAATAGAGTGCAAATTAAAAAAAATAGGACACACATTTTCCTCCTTGCTGGTGGACAATACTTGGAAAATCACACTGGTTTTGATTTGCTTTGGAATGCAGTGAGAGTCTTTCTAGCCTTGAGCTAGAAGCTTGGAACATCTTTATAGCCCTCCACTACATYAAGAAGATGATAGGGAAGGATGCTGAGCGATATAAAACAGAGCTTCACAGAAGTCAGAGAAGTTTGCAGACTTCCTCACACTGAAGGATTTGGCCCTGCTTCTGGATTATTTATTCCAAAGAGCATATTCATCAGGACTTTCAAGGAAAATCTGAAATATTTCTTCTGTGTTGGAAATTTACTTGAGATCTAGAATTAGTTGTACTTGAAATCCAAAATCAGACAAAGAACAAGAAAGAGGGGTCTGTCATTTTGGCATAACACAGGCAATATTGAAGCTCAAAGCATTTACAAAAGACTTGATTGCCTGAAGCCTGCATCTACTAAATGCTGCTTCTGCTGCAATGGCGATGGCTAAGCCTCAGCAATGCTTCTTGTGCAATGCTTACTCGCTGAGCTAAGGAACACCATCCAGAACTGAGGAGCCTTAACAGCTGGAATGCAACCRTACTTCGGGATTCAGATCGTGTGAAGTTAAGAACTAATCAGATACTGGCTGCAAGACAAAATAAAAAGAGCCATTTTGAGTTGACAGTTGATCCAGCTGGATCTGTTCCCTTCACACAGGAGAGCAGCATGTCCTGGCACAGTACTGTATGGCAATACAAGCCCACATGACTCTGTGCACACACGTGCACAGGGTGTGCACCATCTCCATGCTCCTCTGGCTGGTCCTAGAAAGCTCTGCTGCTGCAAAAAGATATCCCTGTTGTGTTCATGGGCTCCAGAGAACAATCTGTAACCCCTGTGAACCTTGGCAGCACACACCCAGCAGCGAGGCAGCTCAGCCACACTGAGAAAATTTGGTCTTCAAAATGCTCCACAGACTAATAATTGGGGCATGTTTGGTGCATTCGTAGTGCTGCTAATACAAACAAAAAGGCCCAGTAAAATGTGAAGGAGCCTCAAAACCACAAGGTTTTCAGGTAACCCAAAACTGATGGGGAATTACTGTTCTGAGGGACTGTTAAATCCTTTTACAGAGGCAGGGAAGGAGGGTGGGAGGGAGGGTGATATGGATGGGGAAGGTGGTATGACTGCTGGGAGAACTGTCACCAGAGGTTTTGCCAGCACTTAAAGTCAGGTTGGAAACTGCTGTCTAACCTTGCAGCCAGAGGCATGTGCTCCTTCAATTCCTTGACGTCCCATGTGGTACCTCTGTAGCCTTAAATGATAATAGCTTTCTAAAATATATTTTTGCATTTCATAGCCTGAAGTTATGTGAGGGCTGTGTCATTGCCCTTTCTGTGTGTTTTGAGTACCTTTTTGTTTCATTTTGGTTGCCTTTTKGSTTTTGTAACATGATGTGGGTGTGGCACACGGGAGCACAGTTTAGTGRTGGAGGTGGCAGTGCTSAGTWGGACTGGATGGTTGWAGAGGKCTTTTCCAACCTAAAYGATTCTATGGTTCTRTGACTTTGAAGGAGAGCATTGCTGGCTTCATGGTGTAGTAGGAGGACCTGGAGAGCATTTGTGAGGACAGAGGCTGCTGGAGAACTCTGCAGGTTGGMRGGACCTACACCTTGTGCAGTCTTGTCTGTGCAGCTTGTGGGAAGAGACGGCTGGCACAGATTGTCCCTCAGAGCGCTCCTGAGCTCTGGTGCAGAGCATGCTSATTTGCACTGCCCCAAAACCACAGAAATATAAGGTGTAGTTTCAGTGACATAAGGCTGATCAGTGACCTGTGCTCAGGATCAGTCCTTGTTCCCTTTGGGGTAAACATGGAGTCTAAAAGCTTCTGAAATTTTGTGTGGTTGTTCCTCAGAGSCTGTGGTTTTTCTTTTTTTCCTTGGCACCATTCTTGCCTGGCCTAGTGCCACACATTGTGCTGTGACTGAACAGAGTGCATGCAAACCAAAGCAAACACTTCAAGGAGAATGCTGCCTCTCTGCAACTCACCAAAAAAAGGCAATGTGCCATACTTATAAACCAGGCCTTGCTGGTCTGGTGTTGTGTTTGCTGAAGATGAATGCATGCCTGCCAAAAACCTCATCCAAAATGCACCCCAGATCACTGCTCTCTGAYGAACATTTTTCTGGAAAACCCCTACAAATACAGAACTTGCTATCTGCTGCCAAACACAAAGGAAATGAGACTATTCTTATAACTATTAGCTGATCTTCATAGAAATYGCTTGCTTGTGTCTTTTACCTGTTTAATAATATATTATAAATATATTAATAAAATAAAATATTGCAAAAGAGCACCAGGCCCATGAAAGTCTTTATGCACTTAAACACAAGAYAAGGTTTTTTCCAGGTGTGTAAGAGCTACTTATGCTAAATACCTGCTGAGAACTTCACAGGGCATTCACTGGTTTCAAGACTGAATGGGAGAAATCTGAGAGAAGATCCTCTGGTTTACAAAGGTATGGATAGCCTGGAACAAAATCTACCTCCTGTGGTGTAAATCTCTTCAGTGGCATGGCCACTGAAGGTGGGGTGAGGAGGCAGCTGTACTGAGGCACAGCCAGGGTACAKCTTTGTTCAATTAAACAGTTTAAAATACTGAAGCTGGGGGTTTTTTGTTCGCTTGTTTGTTTTTGTTTCTTTTTTCTTTTAATTGGTTAAAAACTGTTGACAATAGCGAAATGCATCAGTTTCCCATTACTTTGATGTGCTGGGTTTTTTTGTTTTTCATGACAGACAGCAGCTCCAGCTGGGGAAAACAGAGATGAGAGTTGGACTAGCCAAAAAATTGAAATGATTAGCTCACCTGTTGGATGCCTGTGACTGATCTGGATCAGACTGAACACAGATTTAAACTCCAGATGTTGCATGCCAACAAAGTATTTACATAAACTTGATGTAAAGTGCTCCCCTCCCCTACCACTGGAGAAGTAGTCAGTGCAGAGGAGAGGACTGCAAGCAGAGAGTAAGAGTGATGCTTCAGACTGCATAAAAAGGGAGGAAGGTTGAAGTCCTTGTGAGAGGAGTTAAGGTCTTGGAGTTTTGGCTTCCACCTGTCAGGGAAGAGCTGCCAGCTACTTTTGGGGGAAAAAAATGCCATTTCTTTCCAGCTTCATGCTAGGTAACTTTTCTTTGGCTCAGAAATAGAGATAAGWAGGGGAAAAATATATATTCTTCCCCATGATTACACCATACCTTAGGATGTGAAGTTTGCTGTCTGGGAACTAGACTTCCTCCTTGCTATCCTAGTTTTCTTCTCGTTTTACACTGAAACACTAATTGTTCATGCCTTATTAAAGTTTCAGATTCCATGAACACTTAGTAACACTGCAGGACTTTTTTTTCCTGGTAGCTTTATCCAGAAAGAATTGGCAAAGAGATAGTTGGTTAATGTGTTGTAAAAAGGAAAGATTGTGGASACCAAAGTGTATATAACATTACCTTTGGCTGCACAGACCACCCAAGCCTCTTAAATCTATTCAGTTGGTATCTGCAAATCTACTTGCACATGGCTGTAGTTAACTCACAGCTTACACCTCATGCTCTGCTCACTGCTCCCCATTCCTGTCTCACAGAATCATTTTATTTGGGAAGTCTGGCTTAAAGGGCCCCCTGCCCTTTGGTTTAGTACCTTGGAGTAGATAAGACTTGGGTGATAATGGCAAATGACAAAGTTGTTGTACACACAAAAGTATACCAGATGCAATCCTGTTTATTTATATTTAAAGATTTTATGAGATTAAATACATAATTTTAAAAGTTCAGAGGGAAGTGATTAACTTAAAACATGTTAATACATTTCCATAGGGCTGTGTTAAATTATAATTGTCTGGAATTCATTGAGGCAAATGTCATTTTTCTCTTCCTGCTTCTAGTAGAGATGGAAGCAGTTTTGTTTTATTTCCACTTTGTTCTAGGCTTAGGGTGGTGATTGAGGCTCGTGTCACTGTAGGTGCRTCTTCCTTAAAATCTCGGGAAAATTCTGCAGACTCTCTCTCTGGTTTGATTTTGAAAGAAGGTGTTCTCCTACCAACAAAATGCATTCATCAGAAAATCAGGCATAATCTAGAGTTCAAGTCTCTCTATATATGTAAGGAYTCATTGTCTACCTCAGCAACAAAAGTCTGCCCAGCTGTGGGATTAGGATTTCACATCACAGCCTGTAAGATTTGTGCAGACTCCAAATACAAGAAAAATTTATTTAAACAGACCAGGTTTCTGAAATTGGCTGTGGCTATGTTTTCCTTGCCTGTGTCTCCCCTGAGCCTCCTGTCCCCAGTCTCAACAACCCCAGCTCCCTCAGCCTCTCCTGGTAGGACTTGTTCTCCACACCCTTCTCCAGCTTTGTTGTTCTTCYCTGGACACACTCCAGTTTTCTWGAAGTGAATGGTACTAGAGGTGTTTTCTCACCAGTGCCAAGTRCARTGGTACAAAGGGGGACAATCACTGCCTTGCACTTGCTGGCCACACTATTTTTGTGACACTAGTGACAGAGGAGAAGGACTTTTTGACCTCAGGGCTGTCTCTTTGTAGGTGACTGCAACCTGAGCACAAACAGCACTGATATCTGTTCAGCTTTGTGGCACAGAGCCCATACCTCAGGAGTGAGCCTCTGCTGGTTAGTCTTTCAGCAGAGTCCCTGTCTGGAAAGTCCCACACTCTTTTCTGGGAGGTCTCTGTGTTTGAAATGAAACTTTGTGCCATCACTGTAGAATGGGACCTGTTACCATGTCCTACAGAGTCAAAAAAAAAAAAAAAAAAAAAAAAATAGAGGCAGAGTTTGGTCCTCTGGGTCCATAACAATTTTCTCTGACCATCATAGTTATAATTATGCTATGGCTTCCTTCCCAGTAAGCCACTATATAGAGAGAGATGTCCAGAAGAAATTTAGGTTCAGAAGAAAAGCTGTTGATCAAATCTAAAGCAGGTCCTTAGTAAAAGGACTSAGCCACACACCCCTACCAGAGAATAACCCAATGTTGGCCACAGTACAACTGAAAGACTGCTTTGCAAGCCACCCTGGACTGCATTTCTCTGGCAGGCCACTACATCACAAGGTAGCAGGTGACTTTTGTATTGTTTTCTTACAGAGGCAAAAAGGATGGCTCAAAATGCCCCAAGCTGAAGGCATCTTGTCTTTCTCTCCTCTTTCTCTTGCCATCACTTGCTAAAAGCACAGCTCATTCTTGAAAGAAGTGAGAACATACCTATATTATTCTGTAGTGATTGCAGCCAGTCCTCCATCAGTGTCTGAGAAGGTGCTGCAAAGAAATACTCTGCCCCATCTCTCAGCCTGTAAATAAGGATATGAAAAGGWGAATTCTAGTCAGCTTTGCCTTATACCTTCTGTGCTTGTGAGACACTTCAGATATGCTTCTTAACAACAGCCTTAGCTGTTGGGCAGGGAGCTGCACAGGCTTTTATTTCTGACCTTCTCTGTAAGACTCACCGCAGCATGAAGGCGTTCTCTTTCCTGGTGTAATTCATCAGCCTCTCACATTTGGCACCAGAAATGTCAAGGGACAGGACTGTGGACATGTTCTGAAGGGGGATAAAATTAAAACAAAATGTCTTCTGTGTCCTTTCTGCTAGGATTCAATTCCATACTGTTTTGCAGACAGACTACACATCCACCTCTATGATTCTAACTTTAATTCTAGATCACTGAATAGGATGAATCACAGAGGAACCATGGATGATTGCATTATATCTTGAAGGCAATCCTTGAATAAGATATACCTTAAAAGAAGTATCTTTGAAAATTTATGGAAGCTTATCAGTCTGTTTTTAGTTGYATCAGTTGAATAATTGCTGAATTTTCACTCAGCTGACATTTGAAGATCACCCAGCCCCAAACCAAAGGTGACATTTTAAAATTCACTTTTATTTATGTAGCTACAAAGTTTTCTAAAAAGATAAAAAAAGAAAATTACCTTAGTTGCTTCCTTGTCATCATTATAGAAATCAAGTTTTAATCCATCAAGTTTTACGTAGAAGGATTTCCAAGACCTTGACTGTGGCTACRTGAATAGAAATGGTAATAAAATTCAGTTGTGAAGTACATATTTTATAGTAGTGAAATCTTTCACATACAACTTCCACAGGAACCCAGGATCTTATGCAGATATTATGATCACAGAAGTCCTCACATCTCTTAGAAAAACAGAACCAACCTGCTATAGTTTCTGTGTGAATGATTCAAGAAAGGGTCTCTGTGTCAGAACTGAACAAATGACATAACCTGGTTCAAGCAAGCTCTATACCATGTGGTCAGCAATATTGCTGAATGGGGGATAATCAAAGTTCTGTCTAATTTTTGGCCACTAAAACTCCATGTTTTTCCCTAGCTGAAACATTGGTCCCTGCCTGCTGGTCACAGGCTACTTTTATCAAGTGTGCTATTACTATTTAATGTGACTGCTGAAATCTTAATTTACTCAGCTAACCCTGGTGGAATGCTACTGAACAATGTGCAAAAGTAGCAGCTATTTCCAACCCCAACTATGTACCACTGAAACTTAGCCATGAGACTCTTCTTGTTGAAGGATCCTKAACTTATATTCATGTTTTGTTATGCCAGTGAATAAAGTTGGCAATTTGGTCATTCAGAGAAAAGGAAGGAAACAGTTCTGAGTAATGTAAGTCATAGCTTTTCTTGTTGGGTAATATGGAAGTTCAGTATCTCTGAATACTAAGTTCAATGTGAAGTTCAGTGAAGCCCAGAATTGAAGAAAAACTAAATTTCTCTTTCAGAATATGGACTCCATTTCAGATTCACTTTATAAAAGAGATCTTTTAAATTCAAGATTTCAGAGAAATTATTCTATGGGACAAACAGTCCAAGACAACTTGTTTACGTGCAAACACTGAGTAAACATTGATGTCTGCAGATTGGTGGTGAATATTAGAAAATTTCCTGGCCTCTTGTGATCATTAGGCTACTGATTTCAAGTGGTATTATTTCCCAGGATAAGAATTTAGATTTCAATTTCATTCAAATCTGTATTTAACAAACCAGCTCTTCAAAGATAAAAAGAACCTTAATTCTGTTCTAGCRCAGTTAGAAGTTACCAATATTGGGAGCATGAGACTGAGGGCTTCCATTGCTGAAAAACTATCACAAACTGTTTTAGGCTCATGAAGCTTTAGGGTTTTTTGTGGTGTGCTGGGGTTTTTTTGGTCATTTCATTTGGGGTTTTCCCCCCAGTTCAGCTGATATATTGAAACCAGTTGATACATTGTTCATAATAAGGAAACTAATTAACATGTTCATACAGCCTAGACTGGTTTATAAATCCATTAACTGTAGACAGACCCTGTTCTGCATAATACGTGTGACAGGCAAAAGTTCCATTGGCTCTTTCTCTGAGAGATCAGGTACTGCCAAAGCCAGTAGACACTTCCTCATGCATTTTAGGGATTGCTGAAGCAAACCTACACTACTGAGATCCTCTTCAGCAAGAGCTTATCCTGAAGAAGTCAGACTAAATCTGGACTATAACTCAAGGGAAAATGGAATAACCCAGAGTGATGGTTTTTATTTCTACCTGCTGTCTTCTCGGAAGGAGCTGGTCTCGCTTCTCCAGGAAACCCTCCATGTTCTGGAGGCTTGCAGAAACCTGAGACATACAAGAACATTGCTACTTAACTTTAAAATGGCTCTTAGACCTATGCTAAAATTCTGAATGTCTTTTTTAGATAAACCCCATGCAAAAAAATTGATCTCTGGTTCCTCTAGCTCTTACATTGGTGGCATGGCTGGAAATCCTTACTAGGTTGCAATTGTGTTTTTGATAGACCACCTAAACAAAGATAATTCAAATCCTTCTTGAACAATTTACTTATGGAATTTGCTCTATCATAGTGTGTTAACTAATATTATTCTTATATTATTGCATACATTTTACAGGTTAAATTGTTCAAGTTCTTAATACCACCTCCACAATTACTGAGTTACACCAATGYATAGTGTTGAACTGGTACACTTGGGTATGGGACAAATGTGCTCCTCTCAAGAAYAGAGGAACAAAAGCAAACAATTTCATCTGCCAATTAGTTAACAGAGAATTTCCTTCCAGGGTGAGCAGACAGGAGAGGTTGGTTCTAGTCTTGCAGCTGGTCAGCTCTTTGACAAGTGTGCCATGAAGTCCTGCTTCTCTCTGACTTCTAAACAGAGTGGACACCAAGCACTGCCACAGAGGGTGTGGGTAAATCATCCTCTTTGTGACACACCATTGGTTTTTAAGTGCTCTGCTGACCACTCAGCAGCAAGTATAGCCTCTATTTCAGGAAAAGAAAAACACAAACAAATATATTTGTTAAGACCTAAGCTAAAAAGTTTAGCAAATTAAACTATTTTAAAGCTGTACAGAGCTACTTAAGTCAACTATTTTTGTGGAAAGTGTTCAAATTGCAAAGGCACATAAAATGCTGCTTGTTTTAATCCAGGAGTGTACCCACCAGAATGCCCACTGCTTGGTGCTCTTTGTGACTTTCACACAGAACTTCCTGTTATTGCCTTACTTGAACTAGCACAGGCTAGTGGTTTTGTGAGGAGAGAACCAGAAATTCCTGGGACTTACCAAAGATGTATTCTTTAATCTCTCCCAAGAGGAGCTAGACAACTGTAAGTTTGGTGAATTATCTAGTGACCTTTGWCCAGGCTCAGGTGGTGTTGCTGTTAGTTTGGTCTGCTGGTTGGAGAAAGAAGATCCTACAGCACCTTTTTCCTGAGGAGATAAGTGGCCTGTGGCTTGTGACTCTGACAAATTGCTGCTGTGTTGCTGGCTTGTAGGAGTAGGAGATAAAGGAGAGCCAAAAGAACTGTGACTTTCCAAAGATGCAGCTTGTGGACCCACCATCTTTGGTGTAGCTGGAGTGATAATCTCCCCAAGCCTTGTCTCAGCTTTCRTTTCTGTTTTGTTGCTGCTCAGCACTTCAGGGGTTTCTGAGGAAGTGAATTCTTGGAACCTTGTTGGAGATTTTTCAACGGGGGAGAAGATAGTTTCAAGTGGGACCCTCCAGGACACGCTGTGTGTGGGCACAGGTGGCAGTGGTGTTGTGGTCTTTATTTCTGTCACTTTTGGTGGTGGATTCCTTTTGTCAGATGGTTTTCTTTTCAGAGAAGGAACCCGTATAATTTTGCCTTTATCCTTCTGCTCACTCTCTTCTGTGTCCATTTGTTTCACAATATTCATCTCTCTCTGTAGGACAGCAGTACAACATTTTTTAAAATCACTTTTGTGCATTCATGAACACTTATCTAAGATCTCTTTTTTAATTTTAAGCAGGAACAGTTTTTCAAATAAACTGTCTCCTGGCACTGAATCTTAAGGRCTGTGTTTCCACTGGCATTCTTAGAGTTAGATCTGAATCTAGTTGCTGTGTGCTAAGCATTATTTTGTTGCCCAGATCACAAATACTAATGGCAGTTAATCTCAAATATGGTGAATTCTGCCCTTACTAAGTTCTCTGGAGGCTGCTGTGGTTTTTTTTTTTTTAATGAGCTAAGGAGAAACTGTGCTCCTTTTCTTGTGGCACTGCTTCTTGAAGTTTTCTGTAAGAACATTGAGTATCAAAGGTTATTCTCGTGGAAAATTTTGGAGGGAAAGGCCTTTGTCCCTTTACATAGCCAATTTGCAAATCACTGAACAAAGGACAGATCAAATTTCAGCCAAAAGTCAAACACGACTGTTACGTTTTTCTGGTTATTTCAGGAAGATAATTTAAAACTTCCTCCACAATGAAAGAGAATCTGAGAGGTTCACTGAATATTTTTTGTATTTAACACAATCCACTGTAAAAATCTTAAGCCRGAAGGAAAAAGGCCTATCTGTGCCTTGGTCTCCATTTATTTTCAGCCCTTTGCTAGCCTCTATTACTTTCAGGGGACTCCAGCTCCCTAATGAAATCTTGAATGAAGCAAAGTCTCTCCATCTGTGTAGAAAGGGATCACCCTGCTTTTCACTTTTGCTGGTCCTGGCAGAAGAAATTTCCCACTTCTCCCCTACAGCTTTTTCAAGCTAATTGATCTCTTTTGACCCATATGTAGGTCTTGCTCTCTCTGAAATATTTCAGCTTTGGTTACTCATTTATCCCATCTCTTACCCCATTCAAACAATCAATGAACCACATCATCATGTTTCATGCACTGCTCACCAGCCTCCTCTTTACTCACCTTAGTTTTCCTGCTGAGCTGAGCAAATTTCTCCTCCTGTGCTGCAAGCATCTTCTCAAAATCATGGTGTTTCTTCAGTAATTCCTCTACTTCAGACACTGAATCCTAAATGGAAAAATCACCACATACAGAAGTCCAAAATCAAGTCCATTGGAAGAGATTAAGCCTAAAATTTTCAGATTGATCCATTCCTTTTGGMCAAGTGAGGATTCTGAAAATTTTGTAATTGGATGTCTRAACCCCTGCTAGTGYATGAAAAAACCTGAATTTACATTTWAAAAAAGGTCTGTATCTTGCAGTCTGTCTGCTGTGTAGGAGAARGAGAGCTCAAGTACCAACCTTCCCTTTTCTGCAAGGCCCTGTAGTATCCTGGCTTCCAGCTCTAACTGTTTATGTGGAGATTGAGTACTTGAATTCTAGCTTTAGCTAGACAGAGTTTGTTCCTGCCCTACAACAAATGCATCTGAGACTTCTTTCCTGTCCTCTGTTTAGTTTCTGATACCCAAGTTCATGACTTTGTTCTCCAATCTTAAAAATTATCAGAAGACAGTCAACAAWGAGAAAAAACCCAACAAAACAAACAAAAATATGGATGCTGCTGTTTAAAAAGGAATTTAAAAGCTAGCTATCAAGCTGTCTGTGTGAAACATTYTATCACTTAATGGGAAGAACAAGGTGGGAAAAGCCCCTTTTTTCTCCCCCTGCAAGGTGAGGAAAACCCCTTTTGAAACAGGCTCTCAGCAAGACAGGAAGGTTGAACCTTTTGCAAGTTATGTGAAAAAATGATCAGGAATTCTTCCAAGACTTCTACCACCTTCTGGAAGCCACCACTTCTGGGAGCCCATCACCATGTCAGATGCAGCTCCAGCCCTGGGTTCACTTCTGCAAGAGGACAGAGCTCCTGCCCTTTCTGATCTCAAGGGCACATTGCTTTTGAGATTGTGATTAATTTCAGGCCTGAGCTGATCCATGAGCCAGGCCCTCTGCATGTGCTGAGAGGTACACAGTGCTCAGGAATGCTGCGTGGCTGTTACTCACCCCATAGGAGGGATCTGAAAGAAAGCTCTCCTTGGCAGCCAGCCAYGCTTCTGCTTGTTCGAGCTCTCTGCGGAGCAATTGGATCTCCCAGTTTTCTTCATATAACACTTTCCTCATGTCCCAGCTCTCCTTTACCTTCTTCATCAGCTCTGACAGCTCTAACAGTTTTTCTTCAATCTAGAAAAAGAATATTGGTAATGCCAGGAGTTGAAAAATCCGATCAGACTTTCAAACTGACAGTCAACTGTCATGTAATCTGCATTCATGATTTAGAAGATGATCTCTAGATAATTTTGTGGTGTTAGTATAATATAGAAAATATGTCTGAGTCCTCTTTTTCCTACTTGAATTAATGTAGTATGCAAATGATGTAGCTAGATAATACAATTTTAGGCATATTCCACATACTGTAGACAAATATTCTGCCATATGCTTTCCCAAGATGAAACTTTATACTCAGGCAACCTATACTATAAAACTAGTCAGAACCAGAAGATTCAACAAATGCATGCACTTATGGCAAGGCAACAATGGAGAGACTTCTGATGTGGAAAGTTTTCCTGTTCTTTCTATAACAGAAGCAATGTAATCTTGCCTAAATTCTGAAGATGGTTTTGATGGTGAGATCTCTGGATCTACAGACAATATCTTGGGCAAAGTCTAAAGACACACAGATAACAGAATCACAGACATTTTGACATTCTTGTCCCTTTGGATATTTCTGAATAATTACATCTCTTCTGGCGAACTCAGGGATATTATCAAAGCAAGATGATTGCATTGTGATGCACCATAAGAATGAGTTTTCTTTTTCTATGTGTCACATGAAGTACATAGCTTTTAATAGGAAAGAGCCTGATTGTCCTGTTCAGATCTTCTGTTCTGAGAGACAAAGCTGCACCTCCTGTCTGTTTCCTGTCTTTATTCACTYCTTTTGTAAAATATTTGACTCTTCAACACACCTCTACAGACATGAAATGTCCATTCTTCATCAGGTCACCTCCTGCCCGCTGCATTTCTTCATACTTCAGCCACTGCTTCTCTATCTCACGCTTGTATTCCTCATGGCGCTTGATGAGCAGCTCTGCTCCCAGGACATCGTTTGCCAGCTCCTCAGATATCACCAGAGCATGCATCTCGTTGGCCCAGGCCCTACAGAACAGGGACAAAGRGCAAAAAGGAAACGAATCTGAGTCTGTTGGACATTTGGGAACGCACACCTCCTATGGTTGTGGATACATGTATACAGACTTTTATTTGCTTACGGAAGATATTAATGTAGTAATGATTTTCCTAGGACAGAGTTAATTCTGTTCTTAGTAGATGGTATAATGCTGAGTTTTGGATTTAGTATGAGAATAATGTTGACACTGCTGTTTTGGCTGTTGCTGAGTGCTGCTAACCCTAAGCCAAGAGCTTCTCAGTTTCCCAGGCTCTCCCAGTGAGGAGGTGCACAAACAGCAGGGCATGGGTAAAACATAGCCAGGGAACAACTGAATTGTGCATCAATAATTTTTGGGAGTGTTATTTTCCATTTTTTTTTTTTTTTTATTTTCAGCATTAGTATTACTATATTTTACCTTTTTAAAATTTCTACAGTGTTCTTATCTCAACAAATTTGTTTGTTTGTTTGCTTGTTTTTAATTTCTGATTCTCCTCCCCATCCCACTGGGAACCTGGGGGAGGGAATGGCTTGGCTCTGAAAGTACTAGCTGCTGCCTGGGGGCTAAACCATAGCAATATACAAATACATTGACGATATTTTTTATAAATCCCGTAGATATTTACTCAAATATCTACGGGATTTATAATACTCCCAGTGCTGTTTCCATACATAGCCTATCAAAAACACAGATGTAGATCTGCACATACCAAAGCATTGTGCATTCAAATTCTCAGAACTAACTRCAATTGCCTAGGCTACACACTTTAAGAACATTTTTATACATTGTGAAGGAACACAGAGACTTTCAGATGCCCATCAAAACCTTACAACCACACATGAAATGACTTCATATGCACACAGAGCGCCCATGGAAAGAAGCATACTGATAGATACTTTTAAAGAAACATTCTCTACTCCATAACTCTCAACTGACACAAACTAATGCATAATTTACCTGAGCTCAGGATCTATCCCTTAGCATAGAAAATGTCCAATAGTCAATGGTAACCATTTCACTGTCTTTCTATTCCTACTCCTGTTATAGGTGAACTTTTTTCTCATTACCTATTCTAAGAGATTATCTTTAATGCAGCTGCTTTGAGGAAAAGGAACACTGGTGTCTATGCAGGTGCACAAATTGCTTCATTATCTTCCKACAGAATAAGCAGTATTTTTGACTGGAATTGTGAAACTACCAAATTTATCCACAGRGATGGAATTCTTCAACAMTGTTTAGGAATTAGTCTAAAAAAGYGTCTTTGTMRTGCACACTSTGCTAAGGTGTCATGGTCATSTCTRATATCTGGTAAATTCTGTGAAGTGCTGYTGAGGAGATGCCATGGATTGTTATTCAAAGAGATTTGAAAGCAAGCTGCAGAGCACCTGTGGCCAGAATCAAATAACTAACAGCTATAATTTAGAAAATCCTATATAGGAAAGACAAGAAMTAAGGCCCACTGCCAAACTCAAGGGGCCCATACATACATCAGCTCCCTGCAGTCATTGAAGTAGAGCTGGACTTGTTCTGCCTGGCTCAGTCTTGCCTTYCTCTCCAGAAACTTCTTGTCCAAGTTTTCCCAGCACTCATCCACCTCTGTGAGTCTCTCCATGATGTTTTCCTTAACTTGAGGGTACGTGCGGCTGAGGTGCCAAGCGTCTCCTCGAATCCGTTCCAGCTCTTTCATGATGACTCCTAGRTCTCTCTGGAACAGAGACAGAGTGGATTGTAAGACCAAGTCACTACTTAGGTCCATCAAAATTGGATTTAACGATGATGCATATATTTTCTACCCTCTGGCTGTACAGAGGCTGAAAATATGAATGTCTCTCCGTTTTCCTTTAATGCCTTATTCATCATTAAACATAAAAGAARCTTCTTTAGACATGAGACAGATTATTTTGGTAAATGTGGAGCTGAAGTTTCCTATGGTTCAGCTGACTCCTTTGCAATTATAATAACAGCTTGGAATAGATTTTAGAAGACAAGTTCAYMCTTAAAACCAAAAGCATTAATAATATAATATCCCAATGTTAAAAACRGGAGGAAAATGCCCCCTTCTCTGAAGCACAAAKAATATTTAAGGGTGCAATAAATTTATTTTGCAAGCAAGGCTGTTGMGAGGCATCAGTCAAGAATCAGTYTCCTTTTTTTTTTTGCCATCTATGMTTTTCTGCTGCTGCTTCATCACATATCCTCTTACCTCTACTCCCTCAAGATGGCTGAGAAGTGTCTGTACACCTGGAAGATCATACCCATAATCTTCTATATCCACCACTGCCTCTTTCTCCTGCATCCAGTCCTTTACTTCATCCACATCATGGTCATACTGGTGAACTTGACGGGCTGCTTGTAGGTTCTGGAATAAAGAAATAATTCCGTGGTAATACTCTGCAGCATTTTGGGTCTTCAGCATGAAAAAAGATAACCCTTATATGTTATAATGCAGTACAAGATGACTGGGGATTTTGAGAGGGAATGAAACATCTTCCCCGTTAAGTCACCTGAAAGTGAGGTGTTAAGGTAATTTCCCCAAGTTCTATTGCACAATGGAAAGAAATAGATGTCTCCAAGGATCAATTTATCCCTACRTAAGAAGAATAATCAAAATGGAGAGCGTAAGTTGCCCTCTAAAAGTAGCTCTCTACACCAGAGAAGTTGCCTTAAAATACTTCTTGGAATAAAGGTCTACACTGCAAACAGTGAAAATAACAGGAATTGAGCAAAAATCATGCTTTTCTGAAATGAGAGGTATAAAAAAATATTCTAATACTAGTTTATAGTCAGACTTTACARTAACAATTATCATGCATTTATTTCTGCTAACAGACAAGTGTGGGCTTGAGCTACCCCATAAGCAACAGGTCATGCAACAGTAGTGAAAAAAAGGATTGAGGACATTTGATGTTTTATATTCTCAACAAACAAAAATGYTGAGTTCTGTGTGTCACCTCCACTTTTCCAAACATATCTGTGACTGCAGTTTCCTGAGAGGGAGTGAGCAGATTTAACACCTAACTGCTGCCTAAACATAGGGSATTGGCTCCATGTCCTCCATCACATTCTCTTCCATATGCCTTCTTTGATTTCAAGTAGCTAACTCAGAAAAAACCTGGTGAGTTTTGATCATGCTTAGTGAACTGTTAAATAAGTAGCTCCCGAAAGAGACTGATAAGGGGCAGAACCAGACTCCTGTTAGTGGTGGTCAACCATTGGATTGGCTTTTTCAGGAAACTAGAGTTAGCAGTGAATTAAGGAAAACAATTACTCRGAGCTGATAAATATCTTTCAAGTATAAGCCTTGCCAGGAAAAGTAGGGTAAGCAGTGGCTATAAAGGGAAATGAATCTAGAAAAAGTTGAACAGAATGTACTCATTGCCCCTGTAAACCTTGTGTTTCAACATGAGCAATACACTGGTTTGGAAAAGAAAGGACATGGGAGAATGCAGGGAAATCAGTGCCTCAGTTTTTCATGCGTTTCCTACCTCTGTCCTCATCTGAATGGCATTGCACAGTGTCTCCCACATSTCATTGATTTGCTTAGTTCTCTTCTGGATAACATCCATCTTGCTGTGGCCTTCCTTATCCAGTTTAGATGCTAACTCATTTAAGGAGACAACTTTGGAATGTCCCAGAGGTTTCATCTCATTCACAAAATCTTTAAACTTTTTCTCCAGCACCTGCAGAATAAATGGGAACACAAATTTACATAAAAGAATTTCTGCCTACCTCCATGAGAGAGATGGAAGGAATCACTTTCTCTGCTCTGTAAAACACAAAAGCTATGCACTTCAATCTACAAGTGCAAACCATTTGATACATCCAGATGATCTGGAGTCAGAAGAAGACATCTGTTGTCTTGATAATTTAACATTCTATGTCACAGACAAAAATTCACCACATCTTGACAAGCAGAAGGTGCCCAGACCAAAAACTAATGAACAGAACTTGTCCACATATGCAGCAGTTCCTAGCAGGAGTGGACACTACTAATTATACCTTTCTGCATTGTGTGCCCCAAGCAGAAATCTATCTTTAAAATCAGCAGCAAGAGGTATGAATGCTGCAGCCAGATGTTTTTGACCATAGTAAAATTTTTTAGGYAGTCAGTCAAATTTATGAGTAGGGCAAGCAATGAAGTGTGCTGACCTCACCTTATTCCAAGAAAAGCTAACTTTCTGATACACCTAATTTTCTGTTGGAGGGTGCTACYTCAGCAAGCCTGTCAAAGCAGACAGAAGCCAGTCTGAGTTCTTGCTGTAGAGATAACAGCTCTGCTTAGTTTTTGTCTCTGTAACATGCTTCACTGTCAGCAGCAACACAAAATATGTCCCTGCTTTGCCACACAATAAATGCAATACCTTTTATTTTCTTTTACCTCAACATCATCTAAGTCCTGCCCATAGTCATCAGACTCTGCTATAGACAGTTTACTGGAAAGCCATGCATCCACCAGCTGGAATTCTCTTTCAAACTGATAGAGCTGGAATTGCTCTTGCAAGCGTTTTCTCTGGRTGTCAGACTTCTGTAGGAGAGACTGGTAGTCTGCTAGGATTCCCTGGAGCTTTGAAAGTATTAGTGAACTGCAAAGAATAAAAAGCAGAAGGTATATCTTTGTTTTATTGTTCTTTTTGAACACTGTTTTTTCTGACTGKTTTAATTTGCAACACAGAATAAACCAGATAACATCATGGAGTGAGTTATCCTGTGCCATTAAAGCCAGCTAGCTCAGGAAATTAAAGTATATCATACAAATGGTTGCTCTTTTCCCTTCCTTTTCCCCAGATTTAAAAACAAACTTCTGATGAAAAACAGTGAACTGTCAGGAATGTCCATTTCCTTTCCCAAGCACAGTGGCTTTTGAACATTCGTGGCAAACTAGAACTAGATGACAGTTCCTGGGAGTAGACAGTGGACAAAGAAGCTGATCTGCATTAATTGGTCTGTTGTTAAAAACAAAAAACAAAACAAAAAAAAACCAAACAAAAAACAAACAAACAAAAAACAACAACAACAAAAGAAATATAATGAAAACATTAAAACAATCATCAAGCTTTTGGGGAGCTCAGTGTGTGTAATGATGATGATGATGATGGATGAACCCTGAAGTCTTATTTCTGAATGAGCCATCGAACATAGTTGAACTTTTCTGTATTTGCCTTCTCTGGGCATTTCTGTTACACCTGGAGGAGAAACCTGTGTTTACTTTCCTACCTTTCTGGACTGTCTCTGTTTATTAGGCTGGCACCTGTCTCCTGTACTTTCTCGATCCGTGACCTGAAACTATCCATGTCCAGTTTGGTAGCTTCAAGTTTACGAAGTAAAACTTGTGTGGATTCTTCATTCTTCCCATAATCAGAGGTCTCCAGAATGAAACTCCTCTCTGCCAGCCATGCCTCCACCTCCAACAGCTGTACAAAATACAGGGATGAGCCTTAACACAGCTTGATTTAGGTCAAGACGAAGAAGACTGAAAGCAGTGGTGCACTGACACATCAATGAAAACAGAGAGCACCTTAGGTGTCCTCCCACTAATGAAATAYAGCACTGTTCCAAAGAATGTGTACTCAGAATTCAGTAATTGCAGTTACATGTTACTCCCTGTGATTAGCTGGGGAGGTAACTGTCATTTCTCCACTATATCCATATTTACCAGGTATGAAAAATCAGGGCAGAGGGAATTCTGCTTCTTTCTCAGCACTTACATCCATCCAACAATATAGATGCAGTTGTTTTAAGAAGAGAAAGGCCAAAATAAATCTTTCAGGAACCATCTTTACCTCATTTAGGAACAGATGGGCCTCATAGGACTGCRTAAGCCTCTGTCTTCTCTCTTGAGCCTCTGCCTTCAAGGTCTCCACAGAAGTCTCAAGCTCCTTCAGATGCTCTATGATCTTGCGAGAGGCTGAGTGGCCTCCCCTTACCAGTTTCTGTCCTGTACTGATCACTGCTTTAGTCAAAGCATCCCGACTGTTTATCTCATTCTCCAGGTTCTGGAAAGAGTAGAGAGTAAAATTATAGACCAAAAAATTGAAGTTATGGAATTTTTATTCCAGAAGATGTAGTCATGCAATTCCATTATACATTTGCTTTCTAGTCACAAAGGTGGGTCAGAGGTATGAAGTCTGAGTGCATGCTTGAAGTGGAGTGGAGGGCTTCTTTTGGGGTGAAGGGTGATCAATAGAAATCAAATTTAGCCATGAAGTTTGAACTTTGATATATGTCTATCTCAGAGTCTGGAGGGAAGAAGTTCCAATCACAAACCTCTTATTTGTAGACTCCACTAAAATATGCCCAGTTCCATTCAATTGTATGGCATTTCTTGAATTAAAACATGTCTAGGGAAGAATGACCAATTTGACTGCATATTATTATTTATCACTCGCCARTGTTTTTGTAGAAGATGCATCTTTGCATAGCAGCCATTGTAAGCACGTGGGTACACGAGTGCCAGACAGCCAACAGCACAAGGAGAGAAGAAAATCACCTGAACCAGTTCTCAAAGGCTTTACTTGAAATTAATTTTTGAAGACTGGTAGATTTTAAAACTGTATGCATCTCTCCATATACTCTCCCCTGGGTAGGCAAGGCCCATGCTGTGATTTTTCTGTGAGCATACATGCATTCTCTGGCTGCCTGAGCACCCTGAGCACAAACAAGCCCCACAATTTTACCATTATCCTATTTAATTTCATAGCTATGAATAAGCAGGTTCAGAGTTAGACTGCARTGCTGTGTTAATGTAGAAGAGATGCCCTCTATGAGGAGAGGAGATGCTTTTTCAACTTAAGTGTCAAACTTGGCTGGAAAAGAGCTCTGATTCTAATCTTGCCTTTAACTTCCCCCTATTGATTTCAAGATGTTGAAAAGCAACACCATATCTGTTCCAAAACAAGCAGCTGTTTGAAGGCATAATATATTTGTAAGTAAATGCTGTTTTGCAAGACAGCTTTTTTTTCTTTTCTCCCTTAGGTTAATACAGGTTCACACCCAATCTCTTTTGGTAACAAACCAAGGACTGCATTTTGCAAATCTGGCTCATTAGGACAAACAATAGAGGGTGGAACTAACAGTATATTTAATTCTTGACTTATGTTAATTCTGACATTTGCTTGCTTGTAAACCAACATTAAAAAGAAGGTGCAGAGGCTGTAGCTAATAACATACTGAGAKTTAAAAGCTTATATTTTAATCCCGTTTCCAGAAGAATAGTAAGTAAGCCAGAGAATTTTATTATGCACGGATTTTATGGTGTATATATCTCCCACTATCATAGTCAGTTGAAAAATTTTGAGACYTAGCCAATTAACAAAAAATAATCATAGCCTAAAGCAGTATCTCCTCTGTTCCTTCAGTTATTTGAAATATTTTCTCAGATTAATTCAGCTCAAGCATTCTTTTCTTCTGTGAACTTAATTACTTTCTTACCATGCCAACGAGCTCATAAATTTTAGGAGTAATTGCACRTAACAACATTTATACTTTTTATCATGATGAAACAAGCTTTTCATTCTTACTGTTTCACAATGATCACACCAGATGCTTGGGCTTTCTCTCTGTCTGACTGTGTATATCACACACATTGACAGTTTATAGGATCTCCTATCTTTCCCAATCCTAATGCAGCTTGCACAGATTTCCCCTAAAGGCCCTTGACATAGCACTGAAATGGATGTCCTGTGCTAATATGAATATTAAATATACCAATAGCTGCTGGAAAATCTTAGCAGGAATATTTTTTCTTCTACCTTGTGTTTGCAAAGAGACAGTGCTCCTTAATAAAGAACTATCAGGAAGGTATTTTATTGGTATTTGAGATGACAGTATTCCAGGCACTGCTTTCTCTGATGGCCCATCTGAACTTTGTGAAATATTTCAGAAGCTATCTGGAAAGCTATCACTGAAATGAAGATGAATGTCAGCTAGCATAAAAATTCAATCCCTCCTGTCAGAGCAGAAAAAATGTTGGTGAAAAATGTTTTCCTGGGAGCTCATCCTGAGACATCTGAGMTATGAGCTTTCTTGGATGTACTTGCTGAGTTTGAAAGCATTTTGTTASGACCAAAGAACCCATGAGAATATGCACAAATTTGTTGAATCTATTTGTCATATTGAAAAGGCCAGTGTTTGAACTYAGTTCACAGAAAGAGCCAATGTGTMGTGTGGTACTTGCACCACYGCAATGACAAGCAGGATGGCATCCTGCCAAGTCATGGACATATCCTTGGAAAAGAGAAGGATGATACTGATCCCTGGCATCCTGACTCCTGTTAGCCAAAGCACAGCAGATGAAGTTTGCTAGAGACAAATCGAGTTCAGTGTTCTTTGTTTGATTCTAAAGCCTGTGAATGGTTGTCACAGGACACTACCTGGTGCTTCTCTTGTAGACTCTGAACAGTTGCCAGGGATTTGCCATAATCCTTGGAGGAAGCCATGGGGAGCTTCTCATGAACCCAAGCCAACTCCTCATCAACATCTCTGAAGAACTGGTACTGAAGTCTGCTTGCCTCCAGGCTCCCCCGCCTCTCCTGCAGAGGATCACGCAGCCTTTTGTATCTGAAGGTTTTAAAGATAATCCAGTGAGGACTACAGACGGATAATGAATGAATGCACAACACTCATTTCAAAGTAGTGTAGAGAAGGAAAGAAAAAAGGATATTCAGGGAAGAGAAAAGATTATAAAAGTAGAAAAAAAGGCAGAAGACAGGCCTAGCACTCACACACCTCTGCACCAGTTCATCCACTTTCTCTTCTAGTTCATCAGCAAGGAAATGTTTCTCCTTCTGGAACTGCTGAGCTGTGACCACRAGCTCTTGCAGCCGGTCCCTATGGGCAGCAATGTCTTCCTCCAGCTCCTCTTGTTTCTTCAGATGACTGTTCAAAACCACCAGATCATTGTCATTATATGGTGCTTTCAGGTCATTTTCCACACCTTCCAACCATTTYTCTGTGTCCTCTACATTTCGCTGAAAATGAAGAGCCTAAGAACAAGCAAAAAGAAAAGATTGTTTAAACCTTTAGGACAGATAAGGTGATGTAAAAATCTCRGTCACTTTCAGTAAAGATTGCACACAAACATGGAGCAACTTCCCAGTGCTCTTCCCAGTGCTTGGTGAACTCCTCCCGTATATAATGGTGGTGCAAATGAAGAAGAGAATTCAGTCATGGTGAAGACAAGAACAGATGCATTAAATATCATCAGCCTTTCTTACTTGTCTTRTGTAGTAGTGCAACTTTAAACCAAACAGGTATTTTCCACSTAAGGAGAAAGGATTTCAGTGTTACCATAAGACTTCAAAGGAAAAGCCCTAGAAGCTTCTTTGCTCTGCTTGCAGCCGTTGGCTTAATACCAAGACAGAAAYACAGAYAGGTCTCTTTACYTGTCTTTCAGAAATGTGGCCATTCTCTATTGGGCAGTTTGCAAAAAATCCCACCTAGGGATTAAATACATCCTGTATTTAAGGCAGAGAACAAAGCTTCTTGGGGCTTCTTGGGATGTCATAGCAGGGTACAGTGCTTGTAAGTACCTGTGCTCGGGTTCTATTTTGTTYGTTTATTGTTKATTATTTTATAAGTTTATTAAACCTTTTGCTTTACAAAATATACCCAAGGAGCCCTCTCRCAATTTATTTTTAAGCCATTCTGTGAGGTGCAGGCACCCTCAGAAACTTGATGTATCTGCACGAGGTTTATTCCATTCTGGCCACGTGCAAGAATGTATCAGTKTTGCACAARTGCAGATCATGGACATAGCACCTTAAAAGAAAAACATTTAAAGGGAGAGCTCTGTTTTATAACCACAGATTTTCTGATAGCACAAACAAGCATAACTCACAGTCATGAGAAATCAYGTGCCTGGAGCTAGAAGAATGAAAAGCAGCTGTAGGTTTCTTTCTCAATGTGCTGGAGAAAAGATGCCCTTGAGACAGATGCAGAGAGTTGACACATATGAGTAAACACATTTTTCCTCAGTATGTCTCTCTGGAATCTGGATCTAAACCAGCAGCAAAAAGCAGAATGGAGCCTAGCCTACAAATCCTCTTCCCTCCATAAGGGTCTCCAATTATCCTGCCAATTCCATTCAGTCAGTCCACGCTTAGTAGCTTATTTGCAGTAATGATCTTGAGGAATCAGGTTGGGTTGTAACAAGTGACACACTTGTAGGTGAGACATTTAGCAAGGCAGCTGTGCTATCTCTGGAAAAGACACCAAGAGCCAACTACTGGAATCCCTGTAACCACAGGCATTACCTTGTACGCATCCTGCAGTTTGGTCCATTTATCCTGGCAACTTGCYAGCAGTTCCTCCCATAGCTCTTCCATTTCTTGTAGTCTGGACAGAATGGCTTCTGGGGCATAGTGCTTTTCATGGAGCATCTTCTCCCCTTCCTATGTCAAAAGGAACAGGCAATGTATTCTTCCTTWGCTGAACGGACCAGAATATATCACTTTTGCCTTCATAATCAAAGTCTACTGGCACTCTCAAGTAAAGGGCCAGCTGCAACATTTACCTCCTGACATAACAGAGGGAGGGATTGCAGAGCCAGAGAAAAATCTGATAAAAGGCTTACTGAAATTAGGGCAGAAACTGCACAGCAAGGAAAGCAAAGGTGCAGCAAGTGAAAGTTGCTATACCAGATCAGTAGGTGCTATAAAGAACAACTACCAGGACTATTCCCAACAAAGAAGGCAGGGCATCATGAAATATTGTGAAAGAGGTTGTGCAAACAAGTCTTCAAAAACAGATAATTTTACTGAGGATTGTAACTCCACCCTTTGACCTTGTGTCTGCAAACAG
>CADDXX010000053.1:1777467-1795789 GCA_902810485.1 Alauda arvensis | reverse complement strand
AAGAGAAAAAAGAAGAGAAAAAAGAGAAAAAAGAAAGAGAAGAGAAAAGAAAAGAAAAAGAGAAGGTGTTTCTAAGATGCAGGTGAATCTGGAGGGGGCAATCTACTTTTAATGTAATACCTTATTAATGTGTACTATTGCAAAATACATCTAGTAAGCTCTGTGCTGAAAATAAAATTAATAAACATGTAACAGTCTGTCCTTCCAAACTTATCATCTGATCACAGCTTCTGCCAAATATCTGACAAATCTTGTCAGGCTTCCTTCATATCTCGCCTACTAGCGTGTCTCTGCAAAAGAAGCACTTGAAAACTTTATGCTTTTTGTTGGATAACTCTTATGTGACTCGTAAAGGCTGTTCATCCAATCAGGTGGGTTCTCTGCTGGAAAGAAACAAGGATACCTCTAAAGTGGCATTCACCCAGAAAGATGTCCCTAAAGTCAGTGGATTGAATCTTTTATTGCAGGCCACCATCTGCTTCCATTGCATGCACAGTGAATATGCATAGAAAGCTCAAACAAGATAGTAAGAGAGAGAGAGTGAAAAAACAGATGGACACAGAAAATTCTTGATGGACTAAAAGAATAAGCTTTCAGTATACCTAGAGACAACATGGACAATACCAGTGAGAGGACAGTGACTCCCCCTCCCTTGTTTGAGATCMCTGTAACTCACACTGTCTGAAGAGTCTTTCATGCCAGTTGCCCACCCTTGCCCAAAACCCAGCTTCTCTCACTGATTTGATGGAGTCCAGACGATTTCTGTTGGCCATGATCTCTGCTTGGAAAGTCTGGTGCTTCTGCAGCTTAGTCTGCAGATTGCTTGGATCCTTCCAGCTRTCATCCTGGGCAATGCTATTCTTCTCGTTAATCCAGGCAGCCACCTGTGGGGAGGGAAGAACACAAGTAAACAAAATCTTCAGTGTTTCTTCAGTTTCTTCAGCTCCAGCCTGCCAGGCTCTCCTCTTWTATGTATAAAACAGGGAACTGGTAAGTGGGGACTGAAATGAGTTGTCCTTCTGAGGTTCTGATTCCCTAAGCTCCTCCTGCCCTTCATGAAGTCACCCCTATATGTTTGTTTACTACCACTGTTGCCTGGAAAGGGAGCTGTCTCCATCAGATAGCCCCCATGCAGTGAGAAAATGCATGGGCACATGTGTGCRTGGGGGAGCATAGACAATGATCTCCCTATTTCTAACTCATTGTCTCACAAAAAAGAACAGATTTTTTTCTTATTATTGGTCTTTTTAATGGTGACACATTCCCTTTCAATGCATTTATTTCTTCTGCATTCTGCTGTTGTCCAAAACACAGTAGATCTTTAGTTTACTAGACTAGATGAGAAGGAAGAAGAACTTCAGTTTTATCCTCATCTTTCCCAATATTATCTCATTCCAGGTTCAGTTCCTTGATTTTTTCTCAGAGCAAATCTGTCTGGGAATTCAGATCTATGCAGCACAGCATGTTTTAAGAAACCAGAATATTATGAATCCTGTGTACTTGTACCTCAAAAGAATTCTTCAGGAACTTCTGCAGAAGCCTYGATTCCTCTAGCAAACGTCTGCGAGCAGCAGCATTCTCCAGTAGTCTCTGTTTTCTGAGGTGAAGACAGATGTGTGAGGCAAAAGTCACAGAATGAATTAGGTAAGGGTTTTCAAATTTCACCTCTAAAACCTGCATGATTCTAATCCTCCGTTCCCTAGGAGGGAAATGTCCATACTATGCAGATCCCCTTGACCTGGGCTGTCAGAGAGGATGCCCAGGAAGGGCACTATAGGAAAGATTGCTAGCTGATAGATATGTTAAACTATCCACAGAATCTGTATATATGGTATCTGCCTCTAGAAATCACCATTATTGCTTTTCAGGGTTCAAGAAAACATAAATTCAGCAAGTTTCTTATGTGGAAATCCTGCAAAAGTGATGGTGTTTGTCATGGATAAACCAAAGCTACACCATCCTTTAATTTTTTTTCCAATTTTTGCTGCAATTTTGGACCTGCAGCACTTTATTCGTGTTGATGCAGATGTGAGATATTGATAAATCATATCAAATTAGACAATAAATCAGTATGTTCACTTGAATCATAAAGGACCTCCAGTCTCTTTTCATGACTTTTTTGTAGGTTTTTTCATCTACCACAGCAGTGAATACAACTGCTTTWACTTCAGCACTTGTTTAAGATGAACAATATGCAAATTGCTTGTAGGAATAAAGTAATTCACATGAAAGGGMAAGATCTGATCAGAAAATTTGCAAATGCCCAAATGGATAATTTGAGTGGGGCTTGAAGATCAACCCCATTAGAGCAGAGAAATGCAGTTGTCTAGTAAATGAGCTTTCCTTATGGTATTTAATGATAATGAAGTATTTAATAGCATTATGTTTGCAGCACTGTCCCTAAGGCCAGGCAAAAATTACAGAGAACTGTCTGCTTCTGATTCCTGCTCCCACTCCACTTAATTGCAWTTTGGAAGCCTCCTAATGAAATATGGCCAATTTGGGAAGACCTCAGTGCAAAGAAAGAAGTTGAGCAAGTGCAAACCAGCTTATAGTTCTCYTAAATAATTTAAAGATAATGATCACATGAGGAAGGTCTCATTGCAGAAGAGATTGGTGTCTGACATGGGAAGGATTTGACTTCACCTCCTCAGAACAGCCTGGCATCTGTTGCTGATATTTTCTGAGTCATAATGCTTGTTCTGTGTTAGCTGCTGAGCAAATGAAGCCATCTCATTGATTTTCTCCATCTGAGCTTCCAGGGCTTTTTCAAACTGAGTGTGTTTCCGCTGCAGGCTCTCCACACTAGACACTGAGTCCTGGATGGAATTCAACAAAGGGAAGCTGCTTTCAGTCAGAGTTTTTCCATCCAAAACACTGATAATCCAGAAGGTAAATGGCATTTACCCCACATTTGCAAACTAGCTGTAAAAAAATGTATTGTTCTTTGGAATTGATTGACATTGTTCTGTCACTTGGGACCTAAATATTGTTCTGTGCAAGGCCTGAGGCCATTATTTCAGTGCTGGATGCTTAGCTTCTTGTGCATAATGTTGTGCTGCATAGAACACATTACTTCTCARGAATTAAAACACCAGCCCCTAATTTTAAATCAGCCTTAAGACAGATGCCATGCTGAAAGCAAGCGTGGGGTGCCAAACTGAAATATGAGTTAAGTGAACAAATATGTCACAGAAAGAGGTTAAAATTACAGTCTCAGTTTCAAACTCATGGAATTTGGGAGAACTCAGATCCAGATTTGAATTTGAGGACTGGAGTCTGACATTACAGTTAATCTGGAGAGAAAGACTTCTTGTAATGTTTATGAAACCCAAGCTTAATGACTCAGAGTTTTCCTTTCAGCACCTCTCTGCACTTTAATTATAGAACCAGTAGTGTCAAAGTGTTATTGCAGTAAACTCTGCTTCTCCACTTTTCTAAATGAGGCAATAAGCTCACATCAAATAGGTCAGAAAAAAACCACTAAACTTCTGGGTGTTTACATGAGTAGTGGGATGGGAAATTACTCACAGAGCATTTTCTGCACATTGCTGAGCTAAATATGATTGGATGAGTCCTTCTAAGTCTCATATACTGTAATGAAAWGACTGCAAGTACACTGAACTCAGATGTTTTTGTACCCCTTGCAGAGGCAACTGATTTAGTAGCACTACCTATACAAGGTGTAGGGTGAGCTMAGTGTCAGAATGTATATCCAGCATCCTGAACAGCTTTTGCAACCCATGCATCACTCTGCAGTTTCAGCTATTGCAGCTTTACTAACACCTGTGGTTGGTAATTTAAAGCTTCCCTGGATATGCCAGCAGTGACAGCAGTGATGACTTGCACACTGCTGGCAAATATATTTGGGTGAGATAAGACAAGCCAGGCTGAACAAGGGCATTGAGCAACCTGGGTTGGTGGGAGGTCCCCACCCATGGCAAGGGTGTTGGATGGTCTTTCAACCCAAACCATGCTAGAGTTCTGTGTTTCTATGCAGTGTCATTTTCCTGTTATAATCAGAGCAGTGGGATTGTTTCATTACTCTTAAGGCTATGATTCCCATCCTGTGTAGAGTACCAAGGAAAGAAATCAGATCCTAAACCACCAACAGGGCAGAGCAGTAACTTCAGAAGGAGRAAGAGCACAGGAAGATTCAGAGCACATACAGTCCCCTCTCCTCCAGACTGATGGCAGAGAAAATTGTATTTTCTCAGAGCACATACCCCTAAGTCCTCATTAGCTAGGAAGGCCTCTTTGCTGCTGAGCCAGCTCTCAATCCGTTCCACGTAGCCATAGAATTTCTGTACAGGGAAAAGACCCATCAGTCACAACATGACAATATGCTGGAATCCTGTAAAGCAGAAGCTAACCTGACTTCAGCAGAGTACATTGAAAAAACCAAACTTTCATGGTTATTTCAAATACAGAATACATGAAAAATCATTTCAACTGCCCATACCATAAGATTAAAGTTCTCATCTATGTGGTGATTTTAGATGGGATTAGTACCCCAGGTCTTATTTAAAGTACTTGAGATTCTTCATTGTAGAATCTCTCTTTAAACAGAAATTTTTAAAGTGAGATGACTGTTACAAGGAGGTATTTCTGGAAAACTACTGCCAARATAGTTCTTTTACTAGTAAAAAAAGCCAGGAAAAAATGCATCATTCCATCCATGCTGAATTTTTCTTCAGTTTTTTTAAAATACTTGTCTGGCTTCTTGTCTTTTGGGAAGGTTATAGAATTTGGAAGAATAGTGATGTTGTGTTAGAAGTATGTGTCTTTTTCCAGATGTATGAGAGTTTGACCAAATTTTACTAAGTTAYGCAGTCTTTGAAAAACATACTAGCACATAATTCACAGAAATTTCTATGATTTGTAGAGGTAAAATTTCTTAAAGTCCTGCCACCACTGAATGTGCTTGGCCCTCAGCACGCCTTCCAAAAATCAGTGAAATAAAGATTGAACACTRGGTATTATTAGCACATCTTTCCTCCTACCCTCTCATAAATTTGCTGTTTGTATCCAGAAAAACTGTCAGTGGCATGTGCCTTRAATATCATTTTACTCACCTGTAAATCTTGTGCTTGAAACAATTTTATGTATTGCTCTTTCCATGCTTGGATCAGTTCAGACCAGGCTTGCTGTAGTCTGGAGAGGGACTGGTGAATCTCAGGGGTTGCATAGTGACCAGAACTGGCAAGTTCYCTGCCATAGTCACTGAGAGCGTTGAATCTTTCCACTCGGGCTTCAATCTCCTCCTAAAATACATCACTAAAGTTGATGTCAAGGATTTATGAAAAGCCAGKTATTCAGAATACAAGCCTTAAGGGGAAGACTTTGTGCTGTAACTTTCCAGTACTAATGTTTGWGTGGAAAATCATTCATCTTTGAGCTATGTTACTGGAATGGCAYAGAATTGCYTKAGASAGAATAAATGYAAATAATAAAKTGCTTTATTGGTCTAGGAATAATTRTTYTCCTACAAATGAAAATTKAGATTTAGTTAGACACAGATTAGAAAATGCTGAGATATAAATTAACAYAATTTCAGACATCCATAATATYATCCCCAGTCTTCCTACATGAAWGTGGTTCTTTTAAGAAACAGTACCTAGAATTTTTTCTCTCCCRACAAATAAGTTGTCATCAGATTTTTGCATTAAAGACATGCTTTTACTCCATTTTGWGTTGTTAAAATGAAACACATTTAACTTTTGCACTTGGTCTGAGGAATGAATTATACCTCTACACTGAATCCTGAGGTGAAAGCACAAAATGCAATTATGACCCCTGCAAACTGAATGTGGAATTTCTAATGTAAGCAATTTGAAAATGAAAATAGCTATGGACTGAAATAATACCATGTATTTAACTCATAAACTACCTTAAGCACTATAGCGTGTACTATTAAATTTCTGAAATTRGAACTGCTGCTTCTAGAGATTTTWGGGGTGGTGGTGTTGCCTAATCATAGATAACACAGCTATAAAATTTTAATTAGAATATTTWAAAAAAATACATTAGCATCTTGTGTTCAACTCTAGTCTCTCCTAAGGACTTTGGTTTGAGGCGCTAACCAGAATGAAAAAAATCATCCTTCTTGCCTTGTTTGTAATTTTAGTTTAGTCAACATAAGAACATAATGTCTGAATTCATCCTTTTCCCTGTGASTTTCTCCTTAGAGCCATTTGGGCTCTTTGACTAACAGGTATTAAAGACTTAGATCTTGCTATCATTTAAATTTGGAGCACACTACATTAGTGGTTTGTGGTATTACTAATATGACAAAGAATTATTAGCAAAAACATTGTTAAGTGATATGAGRAAGTATTGTTAAAATGGATGACTAAAGAAGGAGAGGATTTAAGGTACTTCACACTAAACTCAGGTTTAGAAAATTAATCAGAATGTACAAACTGTGCTAATAAGGTGATCCACAAAGCACTGGGTATTAGTAATTATTCTGTGATCAGGATTTYTAGAAGAAGTAAAATAATTGCAAAGAGAATGTAGCACAACAGCTGAAAGATAGCTATTATTCTTGGAAAAAAGTACAATACTGACTTTTTTCCCTAATGTTTATTAAAATATCACTCCTTTTAGAAAAGAAACCAAAAGTATTATCCAAATTAGCCACCAAAGCATTAATAAGATAATTATTACTGGGATATGAAGTTTTTCAGAGCTGCATGTGTAGCACCATTCAGTGTAATGTAACGTAAATATAATTTACTTCACTGTTGTTTTTATTTTCTTCTGAGGTAAATTAAGTTTGCATGAAAAAATCTTAGCTTGAAGCAAGGATTAACTGGCATTAACTTCTTTGTCAATRTGAATAAGGATATGAGCAGTGAGCATGATGTGAGACTGAACCTGTTCTTCACCATCAGGCTTGGACAGCAGTGCAGGTGAACAGCCCACAAGACAGTTTTGTCAGTGTGTAGGTGATTTCTATCCCCAGCCTGGTACTAAAAATGGTTTTTGTACCATGCTGTTGACAGATGCATGCTGTGCACACAGAAAGATTCCCAGTATGTGCAATTGGAACCACAGGAGATACTTGCCTTTCTCTCCTGATGTTCCTCAATCATACTTTCGGCTTCATTTGCACTTTTAGGCAGCCCCCCTGCTTCCATCAAAGCTCTGGTGTTTTGGGCCCAGTCCAGTATTTCCTTCATCTCCACGTTAAATTTCTGCAACTGGTAGGAGGCTGCCAGCTTCTCTTTCCTGCCACACAAGGTACAGTTCAGCATTATCTGAACTATCCATGGACTTATCCAGTTGCCTCTCCCTCCCCATTTGCAGAAGGAAGTATTTTAACAGAAGCCAAATGAAATTAATTCAAGCTTTCCCTTACAGTTCCTGAGAGTCCTCAAGCTAACCAAAAACACAGGAGATGCACACTGCCTTGGGGACAACATGCTTACTAATCTTTCTACATCAGTTCACCAGCACAAGGAAGGTTAAAAAGCCCTCATATCTGTTGCTTACATCAATGATGACAGATTAGGATTAAGCTCTTCTCATTTTGGAAAGATTTGAGGAAAAAAAAAAAGTCTTCAAGAACCATCCCAAAATAAGTGTTTCACAAAGGTTTTATATAGATGTAATTGGGTAGTCTGAAGGCATTTTAGTAACATTATTTGATGGGATATATCACAAAAACATTATAGTAGTCACATCAGTGGAACTTTTTGTGTAGCAAGTCACACTTTTTCCAATGCAGGTGTCTTAGCTSCCTGTGTAAACTTTGTAAAAAATCCTTTAAAACATTTAAAAGACCTCTGGTAAGTAGGATTCAGACCCCAGGGAGCAGCTTTGCTTCTKCTAAGAGGTATTCAAACAACTTTAAGTTTTCACCTTTGTTTGGCCTGTCCCTGGAGTCGTAGCCAGTTGTTTTTCATCTCCTGTTGCTTCATAGTCAGTTTGTCATTTATGGATGGATTCCTTGTGGAAAGGCGGAAAGATTCCAGTTCCAGTGGCTGGGAAGAGATTTATAGTGGGGTAAATTTATGCCAAATACTTATATTTGTTCCTGAGTTTGCCTTTCAGGAAAAAAAAAAATTCATTTTAAGACCCCAGCTCTCAAAGGCAGTTAATTACATTACAATAACAAAATATACAAAAGGGATATGTAATATGCAAAAAATAATTCATATGCATTTGTGAGCAAACACCCATGTGAAGAAAGAACTCTGTGCATTGCTTTGCATACACAAAATTTAATTTACAATTTAGAAAATAGTTTGCAGAATATGGACAAACAGATAGGAAAATGAAGTGTTAATTCTATCTTCTATTAGCAGTCTGATGAACAGTAATGAATGCTCATCARCTCAGGTTTAAAGCTGAAAACTTTCTTACAAAATTCCATGAAGTTGATGAAAATAAAGAATTTTAATTATGCAGTACAGAAAATTTGCCAGGCAGGGATTAATCCTTAAAAAAAAGTACAGTTATTATATCAAATCAAACCTTGCCCATGTCCCCTGTATAGCCTTGCTTATGCCTTCTAGTAATCACCCACATTTCAGGTGAGAATTAGCTWACAAAGTCTCAATGTTGAAGGCACCACACATATTGTCACTATTTGTATACTATTATGAAGAAAATGTTTTTTATATTTTCTATATGAAAGGGCTCAACACTGGCCAACAGTGAAAAAAATGTGAGAGGTTGTCACTGGATTTCTGCTACTATGGTTCAACAGGATATATTTCTTTTTAGTAAAAAGATACAAATATAAAGGAGCTTAGAGCCATATTTAATCCTCAATTAAATTGAGCCCTAGATGATGCAAACTGACCATTTTACAAAACCCAGAGTGATCAGGCAGGCAATTATAACCTAGAATTTCTGTGTTTGATGTCTGTGTCAGGAAACTACGTGCAGTATGGGGTTTGCATTTAGGTTCTGAACCTAAATAGATTTGTGAGTTTGGTTCAACTGAGTACAGGAACTGGGGGAAAGATGGAGTCCATGCTTCCCAAAATGTATAGGACAGTCTGATCTGGCTTGCAGGTGAGGGGAGAGTCTCAGATAACGTTGAAAAGGGACTTTTCTTCTTAGATTCTGTGCATCAGGAAGAATGATATTTGATAAGATAAAGTAGGATTAAGCAGCATAGTATTGTCATGAGAAGAAATTTATGCTGCACTTGCATTGCAGAAAATTCCTGCAAATCAATCTGCAGAGTAACAACGATTTTTGCCCCATATTTTGAAAAAGAAAAACATRATTTTTTCAGTATCCTTTGTACTTCCCTACTTCTTACCTCCATTTTGGATTTAATAACACTGATTTCTCTCTCCATTTCTTCATGTCTTCGAATCAGGTTTTCCACACTTTCCACATCTTTTCCATAATCCAGTGCTTGTATCAGTGCACTCTGGACAGGGCAGTGGGATATGCAAATAGTGAAGATGACACCAAACAAAAGGATCTGTATCTTAACTATTTCAAAGAGCCTCCTCCTTCACCTCTTTCATTGTCATCTGAATGCTCCTACTGTCTTTCTAAATATCTGTAGAGGACATTGTCTGCTTTCCTTACAGAGATGAAACAAGAATCCACATCTCTTTGAACAGTCATAATCCTTCTTAAGCTGCCTCTGGCCACTCACAAGTAAAACAAAGACAGGCGTGGCCCCCTGCATTTCTCAATCTTTCTTTTATTTTCTTTTTCTTTTTTTCTTTTTTTTCATATGCCAAACCAGAAAAACATTTCTCAATAAATTGTGGCACAGAAATTCAGGTATGTGTTATGAAAATATCAAAAAGAAAATTTACCCTTAGAATCCTAAGCAATTAAATCCCGTAAAATGAAGAAATACATTTTAAAAGTAGTTATGAAAATTTCAAGCCAAAAGTCTTGTAACCTTAAGTAGTACCAGTTGCCTACTGACTTATAATTAAGTAATTATAATTACTTACATTGATGAAATAACTAGCTTTTATATAGCCTTTTTTCCCTGTTAATATTAAAATTATAATTCAGGATTGGCATTTTTACCTGCTTTTTTTGAATTAATAAGATTGATACAGCATTTTTCCATTTCAATTAATCAAAATTGGAAAACTTACCTTCTCAGTAATTCTTTCTGTGATGTCATCWATTTCTCTGATTAAGGCATGAATCTCTAGGGCTCCCTCTAATTTCTTCCTGTATGCATTCAGGTTACCATGAAAACTGTTCCACCTTTAATTGGAAATAATATTTAAGAGATGTATTTCAGAGGTCAGGGTTTCCATAACTGATGATGCTCATGTTTAAGCAAAACCACAGGTTTTCTGAACTACCTCATKTATTGATCCCCCCAATTCTCCATAATAGGGGGCTCATCACAGGSATAAAGTGTTAGCCTGAGAAGACTATCTGGTTGTATTTATTCCATGTCTTCAGGGTGGCATGGGGAGTAAAAGAGTAAAAGTACTGATCCAGTTTCCCTAAACTATTCATAATCTCACCATCGATATCTTCATGCTTTTGTTTCTTAGACAGGGGGCTGTGGAGCAGCAAAAGCACAAGGCAATTCACCAGGACAACTGTGTGAATAGATGGAAGTGTCTAAGCTTCAGGAATCTTGTGTGTCAAATGAAGTGAAACAGAGTATTTGACTACAAGGCTGGAAACATGATTTTGGCACTTCTGGATTAAAAACCCTTCTAAGCTACCTGCTCTGGGAGTCTGAAAAGACACCTCCAGTGTCTGATATTTGGTAGCTGTGATATTAAGGAAGAAAACAAATGTTCCAATTCCTTAATTTATCTCAGCTGAAGACAGCTAATTTTCCCTTCCTGTTTTTGCTTTACACAGAACATTTGAAAGCATACTCACTTCTCATTGAGCTGCTTTCGGCGCTCATAGATTGTCCTTGTTTCTTCCCTGTTCTGCCTCTCCAGTTTCATGGCCAGGGCATTGATAGCCCTGATGTGAGCATCATCCACTGTTGACTCCTGTAAAGTGAGAAAGAGAACAAAGGGACACGTTCAAACTGCTTGTGACTGAGTTTTCCACTAAGATGTGAAAATCAACACCAGCAGCAACAAGAAAGGGTTTTACCTCACTGACATTTCAGACACATGGAGTCTGCTCTACTACAGCTGCTGGTGTTACCATGTGCCTGATGAGAAGACAATAAAGCTCTAGATGAAACAATGCTCTTGGTCTAGGTGAGGGCCCTCAGACCCTCAGACACTCATTTCTAAGCCAGATATTCCAGCAGGGTTTCATTTGGTGAAGAAATACAGATGCAGTTACAGGTTACCTAGGTGGCTGCTGTGCAGCAGCAGTGTGGCAGATTGTTCCTCTGTCAGACAGGTAGTGACTCATGGGTTCCTGGGCCTACTGGCTGTTATATCTAGGTGAGCTTCTGTCCTGGAGTGCCTTYTGCACTGTAGACAACAGGCTCAAAATCCATACAGCCTTGAGAATCCCAGACAACCTATGCAACTGTGTTTTCGTCTAAGGTTAAGTCTTCTAGGAGACTTGCTTCCCATGCACATGCAATAGAATGGATAGTATTTGCACATTGCTCACATAATCTGGAGTACAGTGGAATAATTTTTCTGTTGGAGCACTACAGATGGCCAACACTGCTCCAAGATTCAAAAGCATTCTTTATTTTTCTGGGACAAATAAATCACRAGTTTAGCAGGGAGACAATCACTGCTGTAAAGAAGCACAGCTGCAAGATGCCAGCACACTGTTAATGTTAGTATTCACTCTACTGTGTGTTTTGTTTATGCTGCATCCATACCTATATGTGTGCTTCCATACGTGCTTTCCTATTGTACACAGCCATAAAGTAAATGAGAGAAACCAGCAGACAGTSAGATATTCTTCAGAAAGCCTGCAGCCTCCTCTCCTGGGAAATAATAGCAGCACAAAGTCTGGCAGCCATCAATGCAGGATGATTACTCCCTATCCTGATCTAAGATTTTTCTAGTGGGAAAACCCAGACTGAATGGATGCACACACTTGATAGAAYTGTGCCAGAAGCAGCCTCCTCTGTTTGTATCACCCTAGGAAGCACTGCATAACTGAGCATCAGCTGTCAGGGCATAYCTGCRTAACTGTCCCAGCTTTTTATCTGCAGKRGTCATSKTCAGAGTATYACAGGAGCAGTGGCTACAAGCTGATGGTGTCTAASGCCAGGAGTTTCAAGAGCAGCACATAAAATCTACCCTAGTTTATGGTAAAACTTTCCTGTTCACAGGCTTATGCTGACTGGAACACTGCGCTATTTCTGCCCTATTAATAATCCTTCTTTTGGCTGGCACAAGCTGTAGAAGAGCCCTTGCTCAATCCCTTAGCTCACAGTCATTTGTGAGTACAATGAATGTCTCTTCAATTTATTCATTCCCTGGTGCTGAAGCCAAATAATTTGGCTTCAAATCCAGTGTGAATGCACTGTCACAAAATTCTGCTGGGCTCTGGAATAGGGAGCTCAGGGGTTTCTTCCTGGTGTCAGGYATATCTACACTGCTACTTTGCATAGAAGAGGATTGTCTCCTTCTGCTACTAGGCAACAAAAGTAGAACATGGGAACTGCCATTACAAGAATCAACAAAAAGATATCAGGCMAACAAAGGATAAAGAATATTAGGAGACTACATTAGAGTAAATATAACTCACAAATCTCTAGCACATCTCTTTCCAGACCTTTTCTACAATTTCCAGACTAGTAAATCATCACAGTAATCTTTCCTGTGTGACACACAGACCTCAGTCCTCATCTGTAGCAGTTCACACAGAGAGAACAAGAGGTTACTGCAAATGCATCCCCTCAATATATGGCCTCACAGCTCTCATGGTGGTAGCTGAACACACTGCAAGGAGGTCCCTGTTCCCCAGCTTTGGTGCCCAAGTTGGCACATGTTGCTGGGGGCAGGAGAGGCAGCTGGCATGACTCAGCACCATGAAAAAGGGACAGAGATCTCARTGTTGAAATGTGAAGAGTGCAGCTGTCTTGTCACATGGCTGTTATCCAAAGTGTAAACCATTGCTCTGTTTTACTAAATGTCTGGTTATTAATGTTATGATTCATGAGTAACCACGTGTGCTGTATAAACAGAGGCCCCCAGATTTATGTGCTTAATTTGGAGGAAGGGGTATGAGAATGAGACAGTTCCTCAGGAGGAGGAAAATGGAGAAATAAAGGATAGAAAGAGAGAAAACATTTTTTTTACAGGCTTGTTCATGAAAGGTCCAGATCAATTCTCAGATTCAAACAAGCATGGCTGAAACAAACATTTTTAAACCACTTTTTGGGTGGAAATCACTGTGACTTTGCAGACTTCATAAACCAAACAAAATCTGCTCAAATTCAGGCTCACACAGTGAATTTTCCAGTCATTTGATGCAGTTTGAAATGTTAGGTTGTGTCATGAGTGGCTGACAGCTCTGCCTAGACATCTTCAAAGCAGAAGGTATAATGAGAGAAAATTCTGTCTTTTTAAATGACTTTTGAGGTAGTGATGTTCCTATCACTTTGGTCTTGCACCTCCTCAGAGCACTGGAACTGTATTTGCTAACTSGACTGAAAAGTTACCTGCTGCTTGCAGCCATGCAAGACATGAGCATGAAAAACACCTCTTACCCCTGATGTTGCTCCACGGAACTCATTCAGCTTTTTCTTGAGCTGCAGGCAGTGTTCATAGTCATTTCCCACATCACCTACATTAATCATGACCTCCTGGGGAAATAAGCAGCAAACAAACAAATATTTAGGTGAGGAGTACAAGAACACAGCAACTCCCAGTGCTTATCTTGATGCAGTAAGTTCTTTGATGTGTCTATAAATCACCAGCCTACAGCTTCTGAAAAAGTCTCTTCTGATATTTAGATAATTGGTCCCAACTCCTTTTTTATCTATTACTGGCTATGGAAGCAACCTCTGAATGAAAATTTTTCTTTCTTCACTCCTATGAAGAGAAACTTTCAGATTTGATATAAAGTGTGAGTGAAGGCCAGCTGCCAAATGCTTCAAGTCTCTTCCACTCTAATCTGCTCTCATTTCTCTGGCTCAGTAGAGACACGAGTTGGCCACAGATAATCACAAACTCYTCATGTGCACAGTTTACATGAGAAGATGTGCTAATACTGCCCAATTGACTCTGATAGGGACAGACTTCACAGAATTTGTTCAATCACTTCTTTCATATTGTTTGTTCAACATGTCTTGATTCTTCCAGACAAAAATGACTAGGCAAATATCCTGTAAGATGGCACATTTATCAGAATGTCATTGCTAAATAGCAAGTCTTTAGTCTGCTGCGTGGGTTAAATATTAAATACTAAAATCCACTTGCCTTCTCCCTGATCCAGGCTTCCACCTGGTCCACCTTCTGAAGAAACTCCAGGAAGTCCCGACTGTCCTCCAGCATCTTKCCACGAGCAGCAACAGCTCTCTTCAACTTCTCCCAGTGCTCCTGMAGCATGCGGACTTGGCGACGGATCTCTCCTGATTTTGGGTGGCCTTTTGACACCAGAGCTTCTCCTTTCTTCACATTTAGAAGAAGAAATTAGAAGTTAAAGTTGCCCCATTTTTAATGGGATTGCCACATTGCACAACCTTCTAGGAGGACTCTTTCACCTTCCTAACCTGCATTGAACATTAGATTACTAATATAAATTCTTATCACCCAAATGATAAAGCCAGCTGGAAAGCTTTTACATCTGGAGGGAATTTAGAATCATAGAACACTGGGATTTGAATATTTCCCTGCCAAGAAAGATAATCATGGAATGGGAGCACCAATTATTACAGATTACTGTGCCCTTCAGCTATATGATTCACCCAGTTCCAACAAGAATRTTCACAAATTGGGCATGAAATCCTATTTGCCTTTTTGTAGGAGTAGTCATGTCAGGCAAGATTTTCCTATTTAGGCTATAAGGAAAGATGGAAGCTCCTTGAATGGAGCAACTAAAGTATCTCCCCGTTGTAAATTAACAGCATTTCCATGGCAAAGCAACTGGGTTCTTGTCACACCAGTAGGATAATTGCTGCAGAAGTGTTGACCAAGCTACTCTTTCTTTACATTTCATCAATCTGTCCACCTTTGGATGAGCAGTAATAATCTGTAAAAACACTAGCAGAGTGAGGGGGGTCACCTTATTAACAGCCGTGATGATCTCTTCATTTGCTAGAATTTCTGCCTCAAAGACCTGGTGTTTCTGCAGCAGCTTCATCTTGTCCTGCAGATTGCTGGGGTCTTGTATGGAAGGATCCTCCAGCTTCTGCATGCGCTCACTGATCCAATCTTCTGCCTGCAACATTGAGAGGCACCTGAGTTAGCACAACAGCTTCCTGGGATCCTGGGCCTCCTCCCAGGATGTGTCACTGTTCTGTGCARGTGTCTGTACCTGGGCTGGATAGATTGGGTGGGAGCCAACAGCTGACATGAATCTCCAGTTTCTGAACTTACTCTACTTTGTTAAAAGCAGGTAGAAATTGAACTAATTTTTATCTGACCACGGGAGTAATGAAAAGTTCCTTGAATACCTCAGATTTTGTCAGAAGGCATTAACAGATTATAGAGTCTTCTAGATTATGTAGAGACTATCCTTGAGCCTTAACATGGTATACATTTAAAATGAGATTATGACCCCTGAGTCTGGGGGTTTAGGGCTCTGAGTTTCATCTGGTATCTCTGCCACTGGCCTACCTGCAAACTGGGTAAAGATTCTTTAGAATTCAGTGCCTCACCTATAAGACAGCACTAACATTTCCACATGTCAGTGGTGTYGTAAGACCTAAATGGAAAATGCAACACAAATAAAGATTTGCTGATGGGATCCAAGCACCAGTCAGCTTGTTTGAAAGGAAATACAACTGAATTTGCTTTTATACTTCATAAAACTCAAAATGATCTGGTCAGGAGTATCAGATTCAGAAAATTAGGTCATTTCTGAAAGCTAACAAGACAAAAGTTATGTGTTTCTCTAAGGAAAAAAAAATTTAAGGGGATTTTAAATTATGCAGAATAAATAAAGAACAGGATAACAAGTTCTCCACAATTTTCTTTAAGTTCTGCTGAACTTTAGCCCTTAGCACTGAAGGAAATATTTTCTATCCATCAAAACACTGGGAATTGAACACTTGACATAATGTTGTAACTGATCCTGTTGTCCTCAGAGCACTGAAGTAATGTAATGTTTTGACAACACAAGACCTGTAAATTGAAGGGCAGCTTTATTAGCTTCAAAATATCTTGGCTGTCCCTGTGAAACTGTGCACTACGTGCACACAAGACTTGTCAGCTGGATGATTTTCTCTGTTAATTAATGATTTGAAATGTTGTTTCAGCTGCTGAGACTCCGTAAACAATAACAGAAATAGCTTTCACTAGCAGCATGCTCTCCAGAATCTGCTTCCCTCCAAAGCACAGTTAGAGACTCAAACAGGYCATGTCAAACTTGCCCAGGGCTACACATTGCCATGTGCTGCTTTAATTTCCAACACCCTCCTCAATGGCTTTCTCCCATTCCCAGCCACACATTTGGGCTTCAGTGTCACTTGAGGGAGGCTCATCCATACGGTTGGAATGAGAAACAAACCAATCCCCAGGGTAAAGCGACTTCAAGGTTGATTTCTCTCCTACTTTTTAATTAGAAGCAGTGGCTTTCATGATAGACTGAACATCTGCCTTGGTTTATTTTAAGGCTTGTTTAAGATGGCTCTMGAGAGTGAGGGATCCTTCTCCTGGCCTCATGCCCAAATTCAGGTWTGAAGCAAAGCTGATCTGTTTTCCCAAGGTCTTTCTTTGGAAAGATTTAACAGTTGTCTGGATAGCCATTTTCACTTTATTGAAGACAACAGAAAAGCTAGTGTTATGCTCAGTATAGACACAAGATCAGACTTTTTTCTATGGGAGTCATAAAAAATGTGGGCACTACCAATTTAAAAACTTACTCTTTCAAAATATCAGTTAAGGTAACCTCATGAATACAAACAGTAAATTACACTGATTTTTTAAATGACAGAAGTATGCAAAGCATATAAAGGGATGTGCCTGTGTCCTAGGGTGACTAGACAGCCTGCTCCAGAAATCTAGAGATGACAACTGATTCTCTCTCTGATGTAAATGGTTTTTTATTCTTACGTACAGGGTGAAAGGAAAAGAAAGTTTTACTAATATCATGAGCAAGTTTCAGAGTCAGCGTTAAAACCCAGAGCCAGCTTTAGAAGTCAGAACTTTTAACTTTATAATATTCCCTCTGTAATAACTTAAATAAGCATATTTCTGAGTCGGAACTTGCACATTTGCCTTCCAGGTTAACACTGAGTTACAGACTTTGTGGCAATAGGGTAGTCTGTAAGACTGTCTCACTTCTTTGCATGAGACAAAAGCACCATACTTCCACTGTAGGAGGGTGAGTTTTATTTTGTAAACTGCATGTGATCATTTGAGTTAATTAACATGGGTCATTACACTAATGTGTGTAGTTCTCTGTGTAATTGCTTCTGGAGAGTAACTAGAAGAATTTTAATGATGACAGTGATCACTGATTTCTGCTGACACAAAAAATTCTGTTTGATCAATAGAAATTCCTTAACATGTTTGCAGGACAGAGAGTTTTCAGGGGAGGGGAACTGAGCTATGGGTCTTATTCTCTTAACAAGTAAGAATGAACAATGACCTAATTGATTTCACAGCCAAACTCAAAACTCATCTCCGAATTAAACATTCCTGTGGGAACCATTCTCATACATGAACTTATACACGCCCAGAATATAATTAAACTCAAATTAAACATTCCATTCTATCYAACAAAGAGAAAGAAAGATACTACTGCAAGATTTTTGGTTTTTAATTCCTTGGTGACATTCACATTCACATTTTACAGCAGTAGGCAATTATTTCTAGGTTGRTGAGGTAAATGAGCATGTAACCTGAGAGCAAAAACTCCTCAAAGAACACTTGGCTGAATTTATGTGGAGAAAGTTGATGAGAATAGGGAAATGTTCTTCACTGTGCAGGGCCAAATCTTGTGCTCTATGTGTGTGATTCAAGATTCAGCCCAAGCATTGATTTGAAATTGCAGAGGGATGCAAAGAAATGCRTAAGTATTCCTACCTAATGGGTTGATTTTATCTCTAGAAGGGCATTGACAATTTCTCTACCAAGAGGATTTGGGGAAATTGCTCTTTTGAAATTATAACCCCTATGCAATGCATCAGCCAGTCCATCCAGTCCCCTCAGTTAGTCCAAAGGGTGTACAGGCCATTACCAGTTGATTTTCATTACTTTCCTATGATGGGATAGTAAAAGTATAACCAAATAATACAAGTTAATGTTTGGGTGTATAA
>CADDXX010000053.1:1727331-1777437 GCA_902810485.1 Alauda arvensis | reverse complement strand
AAAGGGAAAAGGGAAAAGGGAAAAGGGAAAAGGGAAAAGGGAAAAGGGAAAAGGGAAAAGGGAAAAGGGAAAAGGGAAAAGTATAGTTCTGGTTTTGTAAACCATTGAGGACATTCCATGGGACACAGCAGCAGAAAGGGTGGATACCAGACCAGCAAGAGTGCTTGGAAATGTGCCCCTGGGTCTGTTTATGCCAGCACAGTTCTCAGACACACATGTTGTGCTGCCCTTTGAARGGCTGACCTAGTTTGTCTTTCCAACAGTAGTGACAGAGCAGAGCTACTCAGTTACAGGAGACAAACAGAGGCCAGCATGTTCTGCASAGGCCAGTCTACAGTAGCTCAAGAGCCATGCTGAGTCACAGCAGTGTGTTGAAGGCCTTCAATAAACACCCACTAATAAAGCTTGGTGCCCAGGCCATAACGCTTTCTACTTTGTGTTCATCCTGGTTTGAAATAAGTTTTCTTTCCCACCAAAGGAAAAATATATATTAGCTTGCAGCTTTCCTTTCAACTGTTTCATTTTAGCAGAGCTTTTGATGAGTGGAGTGGCTGTAATGGGCMCAATGCCACAACAATAGTATGGTAACAGGAATGGCATTGAAGAATCTTTTTGCCATGAGTGTGGCACGAGCTGTCACACCAGAGTGGATCATCTATCCTCTCAATAATGTCTGGCAAGAGTGAGCACTTAATCCWYTTGAGGTAGGTGGTTCCTCTGCTTTAMATTTCCATCCCAATTGAAATCCCTCTTACCTCTTCCAAGTTTTGGTAGAAAAGTGCCAGAAGAAGGGCAGTCTGCAGCTTTTCTTTCCTGCTCTGGGATAGATCCTTGATCTGACGCTTCCTCTTTTGAATGATATCCAGTTTGTGCTGAATCTTTTGCCCTTGCAGTCCTTCAGTCTTTTCCAACCTGCTTGCCTGTTCTTGAAGAGATATCATCTGAGGAGACAACAGATCTAAAATTACTTCTATGCTTCCAAGTGGTGTGAAAGAAACAAAATCAAGCTCCTTTCATAGCTAAAATATTTTTTTTTCTGTAATGAAGCAAGAACAGCAGGGATAAGTTWACCAGCATTCCCCCTCACCCTTACTATGTTACATCTATGACATTACTGTCGTTGAACTCTGTGGTCCATCCTGACTATGTGAATTAATTGTAGTTGTAGCACCAGGAATCTCTATGCCACTGATTATCCAGTGCAAGGAATCATGGGGCAAGCATGACATCCATGAGTGCTCAGATTTTATTGCTTTTTGGAAACCAGGTGTTGTAAKGTAGCTCTCAAAATGAGCAATCAGTCTGGCAGGGAGCTGGCAAGAGTCCTGGGAGTTCATTCTGGGGAACCCAGGCACAGSCACAAATTTAAGCTTAGCCCTAGCCTGGGTGAGTTACAGCAGTGGCCACCAGCCAGGCAGATTCCTTTACACACAGGTGAGCAATTCAGTATCTGTTCCAAAGGTGCAGACAGTATCTATTCCAAAGGCTGCCCATTTGGTACAGCTGTTGTACACCAAAAGCATATTTAAGTAATTTGACAACTTTTTTAAATGTTGAAATACCAACTGCATTTTGKAAAATACCTACTCTATTTTACTTGCTTTAAAAGTCCCTATTTTTTAATRAAAAAAGCAGGAATTTCTGATATCCATAATACAATATGGCCTGCTTTAAATATTTCTTCCTGTAAGTCCCCCTATTCTGCTTACTGAGTGGTTTTCCTATCTGTTGCAAGGACTTGGGCAWGGAGTGTTTCAACAGTTCTCCAATGCTCTGCCTCTTATTTCCCTAAGCTTTCCCATTCTATCTTTTGTTCAAGCATATCAGGCATTTCACACTAGTCACCAATCCAAAGTGTTACCATATTTTAAAAAAACCAATTATATACATAATTTTAGATCATAGAATTCTAATTGGTAGAATATTTGTATTTTTTTTTTTTTACCTTCTCATCCTGTGATGCCAGAAGCTTCTCAAAAGCTTCATGTTTCCTTATCAGTTGCTCTACTTCATCTACAGATCTTCCGAGGTCACTGCTTTTCAAATAAACCTACAAAAAAAGTTTATTATTTTTCTCAGTGAATGAATTATCCCATAATCTTGATTCATAAATGGGAAAAGAGGTATTAACTCTGCTCCTGAGAGTGCACTTGAGAGGGAAAAAGGAACAGGAGGCAACAGAAGCTAGAAATGAATTATTAGAAGTTCATGGTCTTGAGCAAGAAAGAGAAGCATTAACAGGTCTAGCTAAGGTAAGTGACCTGTCAGTCCTTATCACAATCACTAAGTCACAAGGCAGTGAATTACAGAGGTCAAAGCCATCCCCTTGTAATCCCAAGCAAGATCACTGTTATGTCTGACAGATGTCTATATGATTCCTTCTTAGAGGAGTTCTCATAACAGAGACTTTGCAGTCTGCGTGAGCCACTTAAACCAGTGCTTTGTTACCTCAACCATTAGCAGCATTTTCCAAACATCTAGCCTGAAAATGTATGGCTATTGCTACACCTGGTTTCATACTGCCCTCTTCTTCACACTCAGGAGATCATTCCTTTTATGTTCTCTTTGTCCTTGAGCATGTTTGTAGACCTTTTGTGTACTGGGATTTCTGTCTTCTCTAGGTTAGAAATACAGAGATCTGATAATCATTCCACAACAGCTGTGTCTTTTTGATTCTAATTATTCTTATTTCTCTCCTCTGGGTTTTCTCCATTTCCACTTGTTTTGAGACTTGATGTAGCAAGTGGCAATAAGCAATAAGGCTGCCAGAGTGAAGGTTGTGAWGTCAGAGAATGCCTTTCAAGCTGCAATCTTTAGCATTTGCCTGTATATTGTGCTTGTCTTTTATACAACACCATGAACTCAAGTTCACCTTGCAACCTACTAGAAACTTTTCAGAAGAACTGCTGCCAGACCAGCTTGTCCCAATCCTGTATTTATGCAGCTGATTGCTCCTGAAAAGATGTCATAGCTTGCACCTGTACCAAGTGCATTACATCAGCCATTTTTTTCAGGCCATCATTCCAATTTACCTGCACTGATTTTATTTACTGTCTGTTCTGCCAATCTCTGATTCAGAAAGACTTTAGTCCAAAATAACAAATGGGGTTTTGAGGAATCTGACCTCTTTACCTTTTAATACTGTGCAAGTGCCCATCTTTTTCAGCTAATTCACACACATCTCAGTGGCATTGCAGTGTTCCCTTACTCTGTTCTTGTGTTAAGAAAAATGACCGCCCAGTTGTCCCATGTTATATTCAGTTTCGACAAAAGCAAAGGAATAAAGAATATTGCTATCTAGTATCAAGAAAAAATTATGCTTTTCTGCAGGTTGACAGGGATTTATTTTTTTCATTGGATGTAATTGCCCACAGGCTTTTTTCTAATTCACTGATGAAACAACARCAGGATAAAATCCCTAGTTACAGGCTCTGATGGGACATGAGTGAAGACTACCTATGGATAAGGTTCACACTGAAGTGACTATGGCTGGACAGGCTTTGGGAAATCAGACTGCTGTGAGGGATTGCATTTATCAGCAGAGTATAATGTGTAACGCATTTTGCAAGCTCATGGAATCACAGGTCTTTGGRCAAGGATGAGAACTTCCAATCAGCARCTTTGCCTTGGGTAAAGTGCAATTAACAGAGATGGTAGAAGAATTTGAGATCAATTATATAGTGTGAAAAAGTTGAGAGGCAGGAAAGAAACAGAACCRARTWAGTGAAACAACRCAAMTGCTAAACATTTTGGAAAAGKGCTAGTAAAGGACATGGGTAAATCTGTGCCTTTGTMATAGATGTGCACAGGAAAAAAAACMCATCTAGAGAGATCACTCTTGCTTTGTAAAACATCACAGTCCTGTAGAAGTCTTTTTTTAAAAGGTGGTCTTTTTATAAGAGGGAAAAGATATTATTTGACAGTTACTTTAGAAAACCAGCCATGATGCTCATTCTCTGGACAACTGCTAAACCCCACAGGGCATCTTCTGCAAGAGAGGCTCCCCAAGTTTGAACACATGTGCAGGGTAATCCACACCTACTTGCCAGGGTCTGATTGCACTAACAGGCCCTGGATGGCCCCCTGCTCCCATCTGGGAATCTCTCTGAGGCTCAGCCCTGGACACCAGTCCCTCCTGAGCTGCATTGAGGTGCACTGATCCTGCCCTGRTCACCTTGGACCGACCCGATTTCAGTCACTGCCTGGCTTTGGTGCTTGATCTTCAGCAGCTTGATGGACTTTTTTACTGCTGCCACCACTCAGCCCTCCTTGGTGGCTGTGGATAAGAGCACTGGCAGCCAGACTTGCCCTGATGTTCTGGCCCATTTTTGGGCTGTGAATAKTTTGCATATACAGAAAGATGCACAGATAAATATCATGCCCAGGCCAGATCCTCAAACTGTTCTGTGCTAATCCATTCCCATCACAGTAATTGCAGTCAAGAAGAAAGAAAGGCCACTGTACAACAGGYCTAAGTTTATAGTAAGTCTGGCCCAYAATTCACCAGAAAGTCTAAAGAAATACACTAATGCCTCTGCTATGCCTCTGTGTGTCACACACAACCCCCACCAGAAGGTGAATACGCTGTCATTCAAACTTTAATCCTTTAATCTATCCCACTCATCAAGTGCATGAAATGATGAGAAATATGGTTTTTTTAGAGTGTTATTGSATTTAGTTTCCTTTTTTGAAGAAAAATGTGCAAGCTCCAGGTCTATCTACTGTAATGCTTATTAAACCACTTATAATTACCATCTGTATTGACACTGTTGCTGCTAACACAGACGTAGAGCCACATGCTGCATCTCTATTTTGGTGTTTTAAACCCTGCTTTAAAAATTCGTTACCTTCTTGATATATTTTGTGGGTTATCTACCATTTCTGGTCAAAAAAGATTTACCTCCAAGACTTCTATTTAGTAACTGTTAGCAGTGAAACTGATACTTGGAGAAAGGTCAGCTATTAGTTTTCCTGCTCGAATATCTCTGATGGAAGAAAAAGGCAAGGGACATCTACTGGTAWAGATGGTTATTTTCCTTAGAGAAAGAGAACAGAGACATCTGAGAGCAGGGCTGTGGGGTGGTGACTCATGAGCAGCTGCCACTGGAGAGCTCAGTGCCCAGCTCCCACTGAAATCCACTGAGCACAAATKACATTGGGCATTGAAAGCTTAACTGTTTTGGATGTTACAGCAGTCGGAGAAAGTCCTCCTGACTACTGAAARCTTTGGACTAAGTCCTCCAAGTAGAAGTCTGTGCAAATGCTCTTGGCAACCAAGGTTTTGACATTGAGYTGGAAAAYTTGTGCTCAGAATGAACATTTCTGTGAAAAGGAAGTGGCTGCATACATTGCAGGGGAGCCAATGACAACGTGCTCAAAGGAGAGCAGCCCCTGTAGCACCGAKAGTGCTGCAGCCTGGGGAGCTGCTGAGATAAACATTTTCCATTGGCCTTTTACACAGAAATCTTGTGACAGCCGTTGTTTTAATCAGAACCACAACATTTTTCAAACATTTGTTATACCAGTCTGAAAGCAGAATAAAAATTGGCTCCCGTGCCACAACACTGGCCTGTGGCCAATTACCTCACTTTTTGGCACACACTTAGACAGGTCTCCTAACTCCTGCTCTGAATGAGAGACATTGATTTCAAATACAAAACACTGCACAGYTCTCCTCAGGTAACCCACCAGGTCTCCCACAGAGTACATCAGGTATAAATCTTTCAAGTTTCTTTCTACTAGGAATCATGGCCCATCACTGGGAATTTAATATTCATCCACAAAAAGCATGAAAGACTTGGCCACTCACTATAAAACAGATTCCTTTTCAAGTGAAGACTTCCAAAGATGTTTAAGACCACAAATGGTTTGTGAGATTTCTGAGATTTTACGGAATAAATTTTCAAGTTCTTAACAATRTGAAGTGTAGAAACAGAGTTTTTAACCCTACTGAGCTGGACTTTTTCCTTATTTCTACTTCACAGATGAAACAGCAAATTTATATAAATAGTAAATTGCATAGTTGCTGCCAGAAAGACCTCTTTCATACAAGTTAAGGTAGACTCAAAAGCAAAGTCCAATTTAAAAAAAAAAGAAAAAAAACCACCCATTTAAAATGAACCAATACTATTTATACAGTTACGTGGCAGCATCTGGCAGCTCTAGCTTTTAGAGAAATTCTAAATGAAACATTTCAGTCATTATCATAACTATGTTCTCTGGATGCCACAATTTCACATTAACATGCACTGGAAAATGACACAGCCCCAAAGAAATTTGTATTCCAAGAAGAGCAGTTTTTATTTCTCTAGGATAAAATATATTTTAGGTATTTGTGCAAATCCACTTCCTTCATCTGCTTTTGCCCCTCACAGTATAACAAGCTCTACAGATTTTTCCCCTCACTGCCTGTCATGGGCTTGCTGCTGAGATTGYAGGAACACCACAAAAAATCTTTCTGTTCTAACCATGTACTAAAAGTCTGGATTATTATCAGTTTTWAAAACTTTCATTTGAAGCATGTAAACAAGTCCAAACTATCTGCCAAGACAGAGAAGAACAAGGTTTGATTTGACTTAATTCTGATAAAAGTAAATACTAAAAATRACAATGAAAATAATCTGAAATTTACTTTAGCAAAGTAAATAAATGTTCTTGATACGATGACTATATAAGGTTYACAGAAATGTTTTACTATGCTTCATTTCAGTAAAAGTTATAAGAAAGTATCATACTAYAACCACAGGAGGAATAAAACACACTAAAGTTGTTTATAAAAGAAAACACACATTTTTTCTATCATACCAACATCTCTGTATTATGGATATCTGTCCTCACCATCTACATGTAAAATTCTAATGTTGAATCTATTTAAAATTTCCTTCCCTCCCTCCACTGCATGCTGTCCCCTTGGCATAAGAATATAGTTATCTGATATTGGAAATATATATGGGAAAAACACAGAGATAAAACTGGTGTTTTTCTGATAACTGCTATTGTTGCTTCCTCACACCTTCTTCTTTCCTCCTTCTTCAAAATTTGCAGTATTGATCCTTATCCTGTATTAGGTGTCAGAGCAGAATCTTACACCCATACAACATCATCATTTGAATATTTACTTAGGAAACATTTGTCTGATTCAGACAAATTCCTCTGAAACTCCCCATGCTTTCACTGCTAGAAACTTTGCTGGGATATCCAAATCTGATGTGCTGTGGACATTAAATTCCCTTTGTTTCCCTCAGGAAAGGGCTCTCCTTTTCTAAGAGGAAAAAAAGTGATTTCTTCCTACATACTTTCAAAATACTTTGGCTTTTGAAAACAAGCCTTACTTTCAAAGTTACAAACCCAGGAATTAACCATTTAGAAATTTGACAAGTAAGGAAATGAAAACAGTGAAACAGAAAGGAGCTAAGAAAAACTACACTGAGGATTTTTTCCAGGTCCCAGACTGACTACAGAATTASAGAATTGACTAGGTTGGAAAAGATCTTTRAGTTCATCARGTCCAACCTAGCAGAGACGAAAACCAGCTCTTGGCTCTGAAGTCTCAAATCTTCAAAGTGCTGAGCACTATGGCCCAGTCATGCAAAGYCTGTAAGCAGTGGCATGCTGTGTTACCAACAGCACTGTAATGGTTAAAATGAAACTCTTGTTRAGTGCTCAGTTAGAGCAGAGTCCTTATCTTGACTCGGCATGGATCAAGCTGTAGCTGCAGCCTTGGTGACAGCAGAACACAAGTAGCTTTCTCATTGTCTTGCAAGTCATCTCCAGGGGGTTGGAACATGGCAGGATGCATACAAAAAGAAATCCATATGGTCTGGTTAAGCACAACTTGTATCTCCTGTTTGTCAACGTTCCTAGAATGGAATGCAAATCTTCACCACTCTCCTCGCAGGCCCGAAGGACGCAATGTTGATGGCGATAGATGGACACCCGGCACGCTCTGTGTCTCTGTGAGCTGAAGCTGTGCTGTGAGCTGGTAGGTTTGTCACAAGGTTGTCAGGGCATACACTTTTTACAGTGCATGTTTCCTGGGAAGGCCTCAAACCAGATCTTGTCCAATGGCTAGAAAGCAATCCTGAGCAGCAAACAGGGTTCACTGAGAGAGAGAGGCCAGCCCCAATCTCCACAGGGTGAAAGGGTGGACCAGCTCTATCTGAATCAAGCGTTTTGATAAAGATTGTTGGATTTGGGCTTCTTCTGAATTCTCTTACCACCTGGATAGGCATAGCAGTCCAAGGAGTGGCAAGTATCAAGGTGATTTTAGAAACCTTGTGGTGAGCAGGTGTTRGACCATCACGTGGAGTCTTCCTAAACTCTGGCCTAGATGAGGGGTAATTTTGAAAGACAATCAACTCTGGACTTAAATCCTTGCTCATGATCTCATTTCCACTAGCTGAAGTTTCTCTTCTCGTCAGCACAGCTGGGGACAGCCACATATCTCTGGATAAAGCCTGCTGGGGAAGGCCAAGATACTTGGAGGAAGTCACATGAAATCTTGTGATTTGAAGGGCTGGTGACCCACCTGAAGGGAAACCTTGTTTTGGTTTCTGGGATCGTGTTGGAAGACCAGAGGGAGTTTCAGGCACCTTCTCTAGTTGTGGCATGAGCAGACTTGAATGAGCATGACTGCTTCCATGGGAACCTGCTCGAAAAGGCTTTATCATAAAGCTGCAAGTTGAAATGTAAAGCTTCATTGAAGTGTGGAGGTCTGGCATTTGGACATTGCACTGGYTACAGCCTTGCTGGCGTGGCAGTGAATCACGAGGTTCCAGGGATGTGTGCAGATTTTTGCTGTGGAGCATAGAAGCAGCTGGAATAGCAGACAGATCAACATTTAGGCGTGATGTCCAGCTTGATGRAGCTTTGCAGGAAAGAACATCTGAGGGCAAAGACAGAGCAAGCCTCAAGGGATCACTTTTTCCTGGGGAARTATGATGAACACTTTTTTCTCTTTTTGAATATTGCTTGTAASATGCAGATGTTGACAGAGTGCCAGACCTCTCATATCCATGTCCCCAAGGATCCTTGCAAGCACTGGAACACGTGGATGTCTCATCAGGAGGACTGACACAGTGACTAGCACTCCCACAGCCTGYCCTCTGGTCTGYGTGTGCCAGGATGACATCTAGCCTTGAACAGTAAGACACACTGTTGGGTGGTGAGATGGCATTTCCTGGAGAAAGCTCAGCAGGTGATGGACCAGTGGGAGGAGGCCAAGCTGGCACTGGCATCTTTTGAAAAGGCCTGTCCTGCCCAGCAGATTCMAAAGGAGGACGTGGGGTCGTTCTACAGGAGGAGAGTAGCACTTCCACAGTGGAGATGTAGGTTGCAGATGAGGGTTTGMAGCGATGGTCCCTGTATGACATTCTGAAGCTTAGTCCTAAATGATGCAAAATTCAAAGCCACAGAAGCTTGCCTTTCCCCCTGTGCTTAAAACCAAGTCTTAATCCTTTTTCCTTTGGCACTGGAAATTTCCATTCTTCCTCTGAAGCAAAGGAATGTGAGATGAATAAACATTCTCCAGGAGGAAAAAAATGAACGAAAAAAAAAAATCCACATTCAAAATAAAAAAATCTCGGCTCTTCTAAAACTGCTACCASCTCTTGTCATGTCTGCAAAGCGATATGAGTGTGGGATGGGCTGAAAGATAAATTACGGAGCACACAGCTCTGCTCCCTGAGTGTTCTGACAGTGAGACTGCAGACAGAGTAGGAGGGAGCCAAAAGTGCCTGCCAGAGACAGCCTGCAAACTCGCTGTTATTTCATCTGGGAAAAAAAGAAAAGCAGCTAACCTGAGCAGTGGATCTGCTGCTGTGAAAAGATCAGAACAGAGCAGCGAGTATTGGACACAGCTTGTGCTCAAAGTGAAAACGACTTTTTTTTCCTTCTTTCCCTTTTTCAGCTGTTAATTGTCTGCATTCTGCATGACGAGACCTCTGTTTGCAGCTCTTACAAGAGATTCCTACAGAAGTTCCATTTGATGGCACAACTGAATTCATWAAAAAAATTAARAAGAGAGATGTTTGCCTAATTTTCTTCACATATGCTCTATTTTCTTTAGCACGGAACAATGGCAGATGACATTCTGCAGAAATCCTTTGAAGGCTTAAGTAACTTGGATGTAATARAAGATGCTGGCCTAAAGTCAAACCTGTAGCAGGGGCACACACAGCGAATGAAAGAGCAATTCTCAGTAGTAATTCTTAGTTTAAAATACTCCTCTTTTACCTTCTTCTTTCCCCTGTTTCTTGCTTCTAGTYTATGACACATAAAGTACAAAATAGGATTGAAAAATTGTGACATGCTTCCTTACACAGTCATTTTGCAGACATAAGTGAAATGCACATAACTGAGCCTTGACTCAAATAGAAAAGTCAGAAGAAATGCAAAGGGTGGAGAGATTGCTTCTATTTGTTTGCCTTTTTGAATGAGTATTTCCTTTTGTCCTTTCTGAAAGCAGCAAATGATGAAATTCCCATTGGGAAAATGGTTTGAGGCTCTTCAGCTGACGCCCTGGCTGARTTTTTTTTTAAACATTTGAAAAAATGGCTTTCCTATCATCCTGCTTGTCTGTATCACTAGGCAGCCACATTTTAACTCTGTATGGTAGTAACAGAGTTCAATCCAAAAGGACTAGGTTTCTCTTCCAAGAGTTCTTCAACTGCAGAAAAGTGAAATCCAAGTAGTGACTAAGGAACATCACTGTCAAATTGTTTATTCTGATTTAYATGGCAGATGGTGCCAGCTGCAAAAGACAGGTTGACTGAAAGAAGAAGCTCTTCTGTGGGAAGAGCTGTTGGAAGGGACAGCTGAGTATCCTCACTTTACTGTTCCACCTTCTGGATGCTTAGTGTCACTGAAGAAAACTGATCACCAGACTCTTTGGAAGKTCATAGAGAGGACAGTATGGGAAAAAAATTCTGATAACAGAACTGTGCTTCATGGTCCTCAAGGTCATTATCTTCATTCTCAGGCTTTGCTTTGGCTGAWGAAACTTGGGGTTTCTGATCCCACCAGGAGAATTTACCTAGCCTATGATGAACATCCACCCCTTTTATGGCAGTCTATGCCACAGCCAATGACAATGGCAAATTCAMCTGAACAAAGAAGTAATAGGAAGTGCCATTTACCTGAAGAGAAAGTGCTGGGACCATACCAGAAATGCCAGGTGCATTACCCTTTCATGYATGAATAATACAGACTTTTGTAACCAGGACTTGCAACTGAGGGGCAAAAAATTCACCTACCCACAAGCAGCTTCCTACAGATTTACCCCTGCATTACACAGAGCAAAGCAGAAGCTGCAGTCATAGTGCCTCTGTGTGTTGGCTGATATTGATTTGATGAAAAGAAATAAAAATACAGTGGCCAAACTTCTGTAGAATTCACATTTTCCCTGATAAGCTCCTATGCAGGAGCTTAACAATGATGTACCACAGCTTGGTAGGGAATTGAAATAGATATAATSCAAATCATGTCATTTGCTATATAGACAACAAATAGTGGGCAGAACTATGTAATATTTTACTCCAGAAACCTGARCCCAGGTGAAACTCTCTGCTTCATGTCACAAACTCCAGAATGCAGGTCACACTTACCAAAATAACCAATTATAAGAAATTATGCAGACATGCATTTCCTTCAAGGAAAGAAGGAGTAGCAGAAAGCTCCAGGCTCATGTGCCACAAAGGGTTAAGTATAACTGCATGGCACAGCTCAGTCAGTTTCCAAAAGCATTTAATGTCAGTGGTAAAGTGCTGGTGGAAAACAGAGCTCAGCACAAAATGAGAGCCATTATATTTCGCTGTCAGTGGTCTTGGAGAATTAAGAATTTTTTTTCCTTAAAGAAAAATTACCCAGAGGTGCAACCTCCTCCAGTGTTGCATTAATCCTTCAGTTTGGCAACCTGCAAYCCATTGATGTGGTTTGCATGCCAAGTCCCAGCAAAATTGCAGCAATCTATCAATCCATGAATTTGCAGAGTGACTGCACTCTGTTTTGTAATTGCAAGTGCCAGACCTCAAACTGGAACCTTTAAAAATAGTTACATGAATCAAATAAAGTGCAAGAAAGACAAAACATAATTCAATAATGGTGAAAAAAATGAATTTCAAGAGCTGCAAAATGCTGATAATAAGAACATCCTTCTGGTTCTTTGCATTGATTAACTCTGCCCTTTTTTTTCATTAGCTTGTTTTTCTCAACTGCATCAAACAGAAGTTAATACTCCTTACAAATTGTTTCATTGTTGTTCTACACACTCCTATCAATGCCCTTGCAGAACTGAGAAGTCAATATACTTTACTGTATAAACTCACACTGCTGGCATCTATTTTCCACTAGTTGCATTTTTTCAGCATAACCCTCAGTCTGAGATGAGAATTCCAGCAACACCTGCAAAGTAAACTCCCTTCAAACCCTCTTTACAATTTTCTATCTCTTTGAATCCTATGAAATTTGCCAGTGGTTAAGCACCTGGCATGCTGAGATCTGTTTGTAAAGTGGACTAATRCTGGACTCTTGTCTCCCTCTTCTGTTGTGATGCTCACATGTTCCCTCTCATGCATATTTGCAGTGAATTATCTGTCAGGTAAGGATCATCTCTTTRTTTCTGTYCCACACCTAAGCCCCATGAGAAAGGACAGCTTCTTGCCCATTGCTACACTCTCCAAGTGATACCACAATACAAACAAYACCAATAAAAGAGACTGTCTTATGYGTACACAGGCACAAGGATTTCAAGCTGAAAGYTGAACAGTAGTGCCCTTTTTTAGTTTGAAAGACTTTACATGCTTGAAGAGTTTTRRCTGCTTATTTCAAGTTTGTAAGTTRCTCACCTCCTGTGAGTTCAGGAGCATGTCAAGGTGGTCCCAATCCTTGTAGAAYGTTTGTTCTTGGTGTATTTTCTCCAACCACTCCTTCTTCTCTCTCCATGCATTGTATACATTTTTCTTCTCTTCCAACAAAGCCTGTAGCTTCTGCTGAATCTGAACAAAATTTCCAATTAGAAACTTGTGTTGGTCTTTATTCACATGATCTGAGTAAATTGAGAGAAGAAAGGATTAAGTGGAGTGATGGATAATCCCTTTAAATTGCATCAAAATTATTGAACAGAAAAAAAAAGTACAACAAGTTCTAGCACTACTGTTTGGGCAGAGAGATAATCAGAGGTTCCTCATTTCTGCAATGGAGAAGTGCTTTTTACAACACATACAGCAGGCCAAATCAAGAGTAAAGAAATGTTTCTCAAGTGTGACTTCTAGAATCAGATCCKAATTCTTCATTATCTTAAAGTATTAAAAGTGCTATTATAGAACTTCAAATTTTTATGTGACAGATATTAAAACAGAAATTATCAACACAGTATATTCTTCTAGTCAGTGAATTCATGCCACAAGGTTAGACTTCAYGTAATTTCAGCTTTCAGATAATGTATATCCACAGGCCTTCTATGAATGATTCTTTTCCTACCTTTTTCTACAGGCAAAGGACTTTACAGTCAGCAAGATTTCTAGTTACCATAGTCATACAGTGCAATATTCAGCAAACTTTCAGGAAATAGYTTGCTGAGATGGGAGAGTAACTTGCACAAACTCTGCATTTTTCTGAAGGTRTTCAAGAGACATGTTAATGAATTATCAGGGGAGAAATGAACTGGCAGGTACTGGAAAAAGAAATAAATGCTGCGAGAACCCTAGAAGACATTTGTCTTGAGTAAACTGACATTTTGATTTAAATCTTACATTCCAGGGAGTATATTTTAGTAGTGTAATTCTTTTTTATAGAAAATGTTTCAATCAGTCTTAAACTCTCTCACATGTTTGAGTGTTTGCATTCTTTGGTTGACAGGATTTTGTCCAGACTGTTCTAGTGTGGGTATACCACTGTAATACAAAGTGTAGCATTTGTGTGAAAATCCAGTTTGGGAAGCTGYTAGAATTGACTGCATGGCTCAGAACATGGTGAACTTCTTGAAAAAGACCAGCTTTGCTGCAGGGGACCTTCAGGAGATGCCTCCACACATCTGCTGCTGAAGTTAGAAACGGRACAGATGTTTTTGTGCACARRGCAGGYAACATGCTGAGRCAAATGTAGGTCACRCACACGGACAAGTGAGCATACACAYTTTTGTATCTCACAGTGTGATRCCATATAGAATCGTAGTTACACTGGGGCCCAGTGCTGTGTGTGTGTGACTGAAATCAGAGGAGCTTCAGTTACCTCTTCTGATGGCATTTCSTCATCTTGCAAGACGGACTGTCCCAGCTGYACAACGTGACYGTACTTCTCTTCTCGTGCTTCGATCTCTGCCAGCAGCTGTTGGTGCTGGGTGAGTCTCAGGCTGCTGGTAGATATGTCCCGAATAGACTCCTTGGCCCTCATTTCCCTTATTATTTCTGCTGTCCATAAGAAATAGTCCCACACCTGGAACCCAAGAAAATATGAAAATGACGTTATGGCTCAAGCTTACGTTAGCAGGCAGGAAAATCTTAGGCTGACACTTCAACTTTAAGTGAATAATAATAATAATAAAATCATAAAATATTTCATTAGTGCTTGCAGTATTTCTATGAATTTTCTAAGGGTGGAAAACACCACTGCAGGAATTCCTATATACTGTGTTACATGGTTTGTAGTATCATAATCATAATCAAACTGTCCTATCACATCAGTGACAGCATGACATCATTTATTGCTCTTTAGTCCACCTTTCTTACAGTATTTTTGGATGTTATTCCTTCATAAGGGATAAACCAGTATGATTGTACATCTCTGTGAAAACTTTGGCTAASAGAAGTCTGTTTGAAAATTCGGTTATGCACATATTCTAAAATGAGTGAGAATTTTCAGGTGAAAAATTAATGCACACTACTARAAGTGGGAAAAGAGTAAATCACAACTCAGAAGAAATTGCATAAGCATATCAGATACACGGATTCAGCTCTTGGTTTGTGGAACTGTAGGATGATATGGGGAGGAACAAGTATGTCATGCTAGTTTGCTTTCAAAATCGGATGATATAAATCAATCATCATATATATCAAAATATATTTGCAATAACATAAAATGTCTGAAGCAATTTTGAGCTTGCAAATGCTAAATCCCTGGGGATTATTTTTTAACCGTAATTGGAGAAAACTGTGCAAGTAAAAATAACTTGATGTTCTCTGTATGTCTTTTTCTCCATTTAATTCTGTACCTTCAACAGTCACTTACTTTAGCCATTTTATTTGAATCTGCAGTAGGAGTTTTGCTCTTATGTGTCAGTTGGCAAAAATAGGACTGCAAGGAATATCCAAGGGATTATATAGGATGATTAAAGTTTGCTATAGTTTAGCTATRTCTGGATTAGTCAATTCAATTTTTAGGTAGTAAATAGTCTTTCAGATTTATCAAATGTATTTTAAAATACTATTATTTATAGTAAGTGCTGAAGAAAAATTCTCTTTTATTGCAGAAAACTAAAAATTTTCTCTTTTAAATGGTTGCTGGCCTTTTCACTGAAGGAAACTATGTAATGGAAATAGACTCTTGGCTGTTCCATTTTACTCATAGGTTTTTGTTCATATCATCAAAATCTTGTAAAGACAGCCAGGAAAAAAATTCAGAAAAGTACCACAAAATTGAAACTGGCCAAACTGGGGTCCTGACTTCAGGCCTTAAAGCCAAGTTACTGCTTTTTAAAGCCAGTGAACACAGCTATTAAATGAGTATTTTAAAAGACTGTGGTACTTTTAAAGGGGCCCATGGTAGGACACACATATTGGCATAATTTTMATTTGTAGAACTTATTCATTCACAGAGCTGGATGTTACTGTAGAAACTGACATTGCATTTGCCAAAAATGTCTAAAACTCCCTGAGATTTTGAGCTAAGGGTTAGGAAAAAATCCATAAACCTCAGCATATATAATGCAATGGAACAAATCAATAAGAGGTTACTGGACTGCCACTGCCAGCAATATTTAAGGCATCAGTCTGCAGGAAACTACTGAGCAGTCTGACTCTGATCATGCAGATCCTAGCACGAACTAGGATAAGAGCCTCAGATCATTCAGAAATGCTTTGAGTCTSTCTACACTCAGTTTCTTTGACTAAGTTCCATGGAAGGTTTGAAGYCCTCTGCTGTGCTGTGTGTTGTCAGTTAGGCCCAGCTCTGCTCTTTGATCACATTACAATTGTACTTGATGGGGTGTAAGGGGATACACTAGATGATTGTGCAGAATTCTCATTTTATGGAAATTTATTTCTTTGTTTGTTTATTTCACTTAATCTGTGCATAATTTTTTTAATGAAAAAGCCCTGTGGACCACAYATGAACAATATGATGAAAAAAAGTACTCTGAACAGCTGTGGCTAACATTAAGTTTGTGCACCTCTTGGCACAGCTGAAAGAGGAAAAGCAGCAAAGCTGCCTCCTTGCAGCCAGCAGTTTGGGTGAYATTCTGCAGCAAGGATGCTCTAACCTACTCTAGAGTTTCTGAAATTCTTACAGCTTAGCCATGGCTGCATSATCCCACCTTGTCCCATCTGGGCAGGAAGACAGGCTCACCAAATTGCAGAACCAGCTCTTCACTTCTTCAGGAATTATTGTCAGGAAAGGAGGTGAAAATTGAGAGGATTGGGAATACTGTTTGCAGTCAGCCTGACATCAAAGAGACAGGGAGTTGCCTGAGGCATAGTCCCATCTAGACACATCACTGAGAATATGGTCACATGGCTTTGTCATTTTGTTTTATGATGTTAAGAGTCATGAAGATCAAAGCACACACTGGCAGAGTGAGAAATGAGCTATAGATTTGTCATTCAGATCATTGGATGCATCACACATTTCAAACAAAATTCAAACCAAAGGTGTTTTACATCATTCCAGCAATAAAAATTAGAATAACACTCCCACAGGATGGGGACAATTTAACATTTTCTATCTGAAGTCACAAACTATTATGTAAGCTATGAAGTAAATCAATAAAGAAGTGAACTCTGAGTGACTTCATGGCAAATCACAGCTCAGTGACCTGCTGAGTTGTTTGGAGACAAAGCTACTGTGAATTGCTGATTATAATGTTATGCTGACATATCCATGTCACTGTTTGAGCAGTTTGAGAGGTTAGTGCAAAAATCACTGAGTTGTATTTGATACATTCCATGAGGTAAGCTAACCAAGGGTTATTGCATGCTCTGAGAGAGAGAGAACAAACTCTTATGCATTATAAATGGGAGAGAAACATCTCTTTTTGTCACTCTCAGTGGAAATTGCAGTCTCTGAAAAGATTAYTGCTACTCCTGCAAAGCAGTGACCTCTTCTGGCAGCTGACAAGTATTCCTTACACCTCTGGATGGAAACTTCTATTCTTACAGAAGGTAAAAAAATTCTTATCCTATAAAAAAGATATTTATCCTCTAACACTTTTCTAAATATTTACAAGCAYTAAATTCTTGATTGATAACACATGAGAGCACTTGCAGCCTTTTCCAGCTTGGAAGTGCACCTCTGATTSACACCCACTGCAGGCAACCTTCCCCTGAGTAGTGAGGGACAAAGGGCAGAAGTGCTTACGTGTGCCTGAAACTCATGAAGCTTGTAGGCTTGTTCCAGGAGTCTCCTGCGCTGTTCCACTTTGGACTTCAGGGYCCTCCAGCTGCTCACTATTGCCTGCTGCTTTGCCTTCAGGTCTTCCACCTGCTTCTTGGAGCAATGGGGCAGCACATGATCTGCAGAGAGGAYCAGCTCCTGCAGCTGCACACAGGGGATGAAAGAAAACGGTAAGAAGCAGAGTATCATGGAGATCCTGCTAATATTAGAAAAGTTCTGATAAAGGCTAGCTTTTCTGTACATGAAAATACAATTCAAGTGACRTTTTCTAACTTAACTTTTCTCATATTAAACAAAAACTTCTAYAGTGTCTGTTCTATGAAGTAATAGTGACATCCAGTGTTTGCCAAGGCTCATCACAACAGTGATTTTTCAGAGGCAGATTTTGTTTTCCCTTTTTACTTTTATAAATACCATTTATTATATGAATAATGCAAGTAGTATTATAATTGCTATTAYAATGCAAGTAATAGCCAACCATTCTTTTTTTTCCTCATTGACCATAGAGCTCAACTGTGATTACATTCTCTTCATGCATGTCTCATGCTTTTTTACCCTTAAAAGTAATGAGAAGCTGATGGGATCAATTCTAATGTTACTGCCCCAAGGCCAAAAYATTTGAGGCCACTGATAAGTAACACTGGGGTAACTTCAGTAACCTCAGTAAACTCATGCTGTGTTTTACACTGTACATAATATTGTATACTATTACATATATTAAACAAAGGAGTCAAAACTCATACTACTTTTATTGGTTTGTTGARGCCAATCAAGTCTCTCATATACAAGGTAGATGTTCTCAGGAGCTACAATTTTTACATATTTGTRTTGTGACACCCATCCTTTTTTCCTCACAGTACAATTTGTACCAGTATTAATTTTCTCTGCACATAAAACCAATTCTGGATTTTTCCTTTTAATCATCTGGAACACTTTGAAGAAGACAATAAGCATATCAAAAAGCCTGGCATAATCCTACATTTCAAACCATGATCAAAAATGTGAATCACTGTGAATCACTTCAATAGTCAGTAGTTATTACAGTATGTGCCTTATTAGAAAAGTTTTAATTACCTACTTTGTCAGTGCCATCAGACCTTGAATATATAAAAAATCCAGAAAACTAAGGAAAATCCCAAGATTTCCAGGCTTTTGGTGAGAGACRGTAATAATTTGGTTCACATACCAAATTATTTTTATGCTTATCTTGGAAACTTGAACTWTGGCTACACCTTGAAGACCACAAATCACTGTCATTACCTGCTGCTCATTGCCAGAGAGCTCGTGCTCCAAGGCCACATGGTTCCGGAGCTGGGTTTGCACACCTCTCATGTCCTTAGCAACATCATCTGGAATGCTTTTGGACTTCTCCTAGAAGGAAGAAATCAGAGAAAGCTTTGGTTTTTTTTCCTGCTTCCAAGCAAAACTCACTACAAGCCTATATTAAATAATACTGGGTACTGTAATTCATACTGCATACTTGAGGGCATCTGAGTTACTCAACTATGATAGCTAAAARGAAGCCAGAAAAATCTCTCCTAGTAATTCACTTCTAAATATCTTAATGGCTAAACTATTCAAATGGACTGTTAGAAATGAAGGTTTGTGTCTTTCCTTGATCAGACAATACAAGAAAATATCTYACAGGCTTTGTGTTGGGAATCAATCTTGAATACCTACTTCAATGACAGTGAATTATTAAAAGTAGCTTAACAAGCAGCAGTTTCAGTCCATTCTTTGAGATACAGGTGGCCTTCCTGTGAACCATCTTTAGATAAAATTTCGGTTATAGATGCACAAGAAAGATTACTGTAAAGATGAGAGACCACTACATAAATGGGAACTTAAACATTTCTTAAATCAGCAAAGGTTTTGAAGGGATTTAATTGTTACCCAGACCTGCATTAGAAAGGCATGCAAAAAGAAAAGGCATTTCAGCTGGACAACAGCACTGTCACTAAAATTATTAAAAATTTGTTCCAGGTCAGTTTAGGGAAAATTAGCTCAACATTTATTACCACTGAAGAACTGCATTTCTGCAACAGAATCACAGGCTAGTTTGTGGCACCAASAATGAGTCTTGSTAAGGTGCTATAAAAGGASATGCATGTTGTAGTTGCCTATACTATGATGGCAATGTAGCTGCTGACTTACACAAGATCTTCTAGTACTCTGTTCCTATGAGAACAGGCTTTCCCTGACAGGCTTCGGACCAGGGTACAGAGGAAGGGATGGGTGAGATGGCTGCTCTCCCTCCCTGGTGTGAAGCTATTAACAAGTTGCAATGCAAGAAGGGTGCAGTGATTGCCTGRACCAAACTCAGCATGGGGATAAACCAACAGCTAGTCTGGGAAGTGTTTCTGAACCCTTACTTGTCATTGTCTCAGCATTAACTACTTCATCATTGAAGTTAAAAAAGCACAACGTTCTGAAAATCCCAGCTGGTAAATGGTGAAATACTATGTTTGATTTTCTCTTCATGACAGGGTAAGAAAACAGGAATAACATGGTTGAATAGGGCAGCCTCTGCCAGTACAAACAAGTAGAMAATTCATCACATGTAACCAAACAAAGCCCTGTTGCCTTGCAAACAGTGGAACACCTTGGATCACTGCCTCCTGTAAACAGCTGCATTAAGGAAACCACACCTCTTATTACAGCAAGGATGTGGCTTCTCTGTGAAATCCTTCAGGATGTTCAGATAAAACAGAAGGCTGAGGATTTTTGGGGGGCACTTCTCCCCCTAGTTTTCATGCTGGAACTGTTTGAAAKTATTGCCAGTACTGGGCACTGGAATGAGAGGAAAAGATTTTTGGCTCAGCTTTTCACATCAGGTCACATGATTGCCWGACAACCTTCCAGGCTAATGGTCACTGCAATTAAAAGAAATGCCTTTGTCACAGGAGAGTTCTTCAGCACACATAAAACTACAACAGTGTACAAAGAACCACCATGGTCAGGCAGTATTTTCTTAGGCCTGATGACTGCAAACAACATCTTTGTATGCCTGCATTGTGAGGCACCTCAGCTTTTCCCACAGATCAGCAACTCCAGCTGATCCTGGTTTCCACCTGGTTTCRCCAATTGTTCTCATAAGGTAACCAGTCAAGTGTCTAAGGATTACCTAGGATTACCTACCTTTATTTTTAATGTTATGAATAATCACAATGCCYTCTTACTGAGAATTTTTTCAAGTCAGCAGCAAGAATGCTGGGAATCATAAGAATATTCCACAGAAAAAGCTGAAATAAAGTTTGCATTATATGAGATTTTCCTATTAATTTTTACCTCAATATGGGCCAGAGCATCTGTCAGATCTTGGTAGCACTTGTGAATTGCCTCAGCATCTCTCAGCCGCTCACCTCGTAATCTGGTCATTTCCAACAGTTCCTCCCAAGAGTTCCTTCAAATTAGGATGGGGAAAAGAACCATGTAAAACATTTAAACCAGGAATAAAGGAGACCAACAGTCTGAAGAAAGACTGAAAACAAAACCTTTTCTGGCTTAGTTTTTAATTCCTGCCTTTAAATTCTGTTGGAGTGATTCTCTGAATGGCAGCATGTCTCTCACCCTACTCTGTCCTCTTGTCTGCTCCAGGAACTTAAAGAAATTGTGCTATTTAAGAGTTCTCCCCTCAACTGACTTTTCAGGTTGTATATGCGGCACTTGGAGGACTGAATCATGGAATCTTAGAATATCTTGAGTTGGAAAGACCCACAAGAATCATTGGAGTCCAACTCCTGGCCCTGCACAGAGCACCCCAAAAATCACACCATGCTTCTGATAGCCTTGTCCAAACACTTCTTGAACTCCGTCAGGGTGATGTGACTGCTTTGCTGGGGAGCCTGTTCCAGTGCCCAACCACCCTCTGGGTGAAAAACATTTTCCTAACATCCAGCTTTAACCTCCCTTGACTCAGCTTCAGGCCATCCCCTTGATCCTGTCACTGGTAATCACAGAGAAGTGATCCATGTCTGCTCCTCCTCTTCCTCTCACAAGAAAGTTGCAGACTGCAATGAGGTCTCCCCTCAGTCTTCTCTTCTTCAGGCTGAACAGACCAAGTCACCTCAGCCACTTCTCATATGGCTTCCCCTCAAGGCCCTTCACCATCTTTGAACCCCTTCTTTGGACACTCTCTAATAGGTTAATAAGTGTCTTATGATGACCACAACTGCCTGCAGATACACTTCTGTGGGTCAGTTTGGACTGATGCCAGAACTAAGAAGCTCAGAGCATCTTAATGTTATTCTGCAGRACAGTCATGGGATTCAAACTCGAGAATTAGAAGCAATATAAAAAGTATCTAAACTCCAAGCCTTTCAGCTGGTGATCTTGTTTCAAACGGCAGAGGAAGTTGACCTTGTAAAGCACCTCCAAAGCAAGTTATGAGAAGCCAAACCAGCAAATAGATGATGTTTATTTTTAAATTAGGAAGCAACTCTGTATCAGTGAGCAAACCACATAGCCTGCAATTAGAGACTCAGGAGGACATCCTTTCCTAGTTTCTTGTTAATTCCTCCTCCTCAATMGCAAATGGAAAGGACAAAGCATTTTAGACCTAACACAGGGCTCCTACCTTATTTGTTTCTGCATCTGCCGAATTTCCCAGGACTCAGAATAYCCTTGGTTCAGCAAGTTGTCTGCCAGCTCCTGGAAAGCCACAACTCTTTTCCCAGATGCTTCCAACTGGTGTCGGAATGTGTCATATTTGGCACAAAGTTGCTTTAGAWRGRAAAACAAGAATAACAAGAAAACYCCTTTTGAGTGCTCTTTTTCCAAAMATACCTGCTCATCTACCAGAACACAGCCAAAACCAGATAATAAGCTGATAATACTTAGAGATGGAGAAACTGCAGAGAATAACTGGATTCTACCTTCAAAGACCATGAGGAGCTTCAAACTTAGCAAAGCAGGAGGTTTGTGATGCAGATGGGAGGCAGAAACATTATTACTGGAGATAGAAACAAACATTCTATGTACAAAAATTTCAATTATAAAATTACATATTTTTACTTAGTGAATGCAAATGTGAATCCAGTACTGTAAATGGATAATATAGGYTGATTTTTAGGACACAAGCTATTTTGAAATAAATTATAAAAATTAAGATTCTGAATGGCTAGTGATTTGTAACAGGCTGACATTAGATTGGTTTCTATGCCATGTGAAGAGGTATATCTAGAGAGGTAGGTATATCAGCAATCACAACTTTAAAAAAAAATAAAAAAGAGAAAAGAAAAAAGAAAAAACCCTAAATGGTTACCATACTGAAATATCCACTTATTAAAAASAGAAAGGGTTTGCTCTCTGAAGGTGTAGACATTTTATATGCAGTTGTTTCAGACAGCTCAGCCCTCATGGTGACAGGACGCAATGCTGCCTGTTCTTCAGTCCTTCCCATCCACTTCACCCTTTTCTCTTCCCATCTTCCAGTTATTCATACTTACTTCTTACTCTGTCTTTTAAGTTTTCAAGGACAACCTTAGTTTCTGTTTACAGTCTCACTACATACAGTTTATTTGATTTTTTTATCTGTTACTCAAAAAAACTCACCAAAACATGTTCATAATCATTTCCATAATCTTCAGAGCTGGCTGTTTGTTTCTGCTGRGTGATCCAGTCTTCCAGATCTTCATATTCTCGTAGAAACTCATGCAAGACAAGAGTTTCATTGAGCTTCTTCCCTCTGTTGGGGGAAGGAGACAAGATAATATAAGAGAAATGTGATGAGTAACTTTCTTCCAATGAATTCCCAAAACTTCTCACCATCAATACTCCTTCTCTGTAACGAAAGAGCTGATTGTTTCTCAGATTTGGAAAGTATGATTATAGCATGAGAGCTGTGAGCCAGGTCATGCTCWTCTCATTAGCTGAATTTCACAGAAGGGCACTGTGCCTCTCTCTGAGCTCTTTCTCTGCTCTGTTTTTGATTTTGATTGGGTTGTTATTGATTTTGCTGGAGTTTTTTTTCTTTCTGTGAGAAAGAATAACCTTCATTTTTTTCCAGCTCTGTCCTGATCTGTCTTTTTAAAGATAATTGAATTGCTTATGAAAATGAGAAGAAAAGGCTTTCATAGCATCTGCTTTCCTGAGCATCAGGAAAGCAGATGCTATGAAAGCCTTTGGCTGTAATTCTCATATTGCCTGTTTGGCAGAATTGCTCCAACCTGTTAYATGTTTCCAATGGTCTAGATTATTTTATAATTCAGCCAGACATGTTACAGGGTTTGCACAGCAAAAAAAAAAATAATATCAATTTTCCATCTGCTAGCCTGCCACTGTGGAAATATTCCAGGAAAGAAGAATCTGGCTTCCCAGTTTCAGTCACAAATGTTCATCACAAGAGATGTAACTTGTTAAGAGTCCAGCCCAAGGAGAATGCACGTCAGAGGGGCTAACCAGAACACAAAGAAGGTACCACAAGACCCAGATTAACATTTAGAAAGAATGAAAACAAAACATTTCTGTGTTCAAAAGACAGAAGTGTTTTGATATTTCCAGATTATTTCTTTTTCTGATCTTTTCATTCACAGGTTTTTCTATAGRTGTTTTTACTTTTTCAAATGTAAACAAGATTTAAAATGGAAGGTAAAATACCAGCATTTTCTTTAGGTTTAATTATTCTAGTATTCAGATTAATTTATTTGTTATTCTGTTTGCACAGTCCTCTTCCTTTTCTGAGTGAAATTTTTGTGGGGGAAAAATCTAAGATGTTCAGACATTTTTTCCTTTCAGAAATCAAACTAGAAGTGTTAAAACCCTGTGTACAAGCCAACTGTCCTGTTGTAAATATCTTGCTGTAATAATAGTTGAAAGGAAGATGCTAAAATTAAATTATTAATTCAAGAATAAAAGCCTTCCTGTACTAGTAAAATCACTGGGCATATAAATAAGTGTATCTCTTATTGTCTCCCTTACAATATGTAAAAATCAAGTAATTTTCAAGTAACATTAAGGGGACATTCTAAAAGTATTTTTTCCTATTGAGAGCAGATTCCAAATACCACAAATGCAAGCCAGAAATCTGGCACCTCAAGTCACTTTGCAGGGGGATGATTAAAGATAAAGAGAAAATTTGTAGGTCTCAAATCCTTAATATGTAGCAAAACTCCTTGAATAAATTGTAGAGGTCTTATTTAGTAAAATGAAAAGTTCATAAATGCACAGAATTATATTATAGAAACAAGCAGTTTCCTAAATAAAATTGAAGAAAGAGGAGATCATATAATTCAGTTATAATACTATAAAAATAAAATAAAGTTATTAACAAAACCAACATAATAAATATAATTACAATTAATAACTTATTTATAMTATAATKAATATTAATTCCAGTGAAGTAACTKGAGATATCCTTTARTGATTTCAGTGGGCTTTGAATCTAATCTAGCATCCAAGGGGGAGTTCTGGTTTATACCTTGCTGCTGCTAGCTCCTGTAACTCCTGGAGTCTTGAATTAACTTGTTCCTTTGGTGCATCAACCTCAATATACTGGATGGAGCCCACAAGAGGAAGAGTTTGGGCACTTTCACTCAGTTCTTTCAACATATCTTGGTAAATGGCAATCTCATGYTCCAGTGCCTGACAAAGAAAAACAGTGAATTGAGTCAGTTGTCTGAGACAGCCACTCTGTGAACAGCCTAGGGTGTAATGATTGAAAGAGAAATATTTTTGGGAAGGACGTGACATTTCCAAGACTTGATCAATCTTAGATTATTTTCTAGCAACATTTCAAAAAAATATTGTACAGAAATTCAAACAAATCAGATGAATAAAGACAATTAGTATTCCCTGATGGGGGTAATAATAGGTAGAGCAAAGTATTCCTRGATTAATACTTTATCTGTATCTTTGATTTTAGGAAAAAATTACAAGGTTTCTTCATGCATCTGTTGAAACTGAAAAGCAGATAGCCAGTTCTGGCCTCAGAAGAATATGAGAATATTCACCATCCTCGTTTTCCCTAAACTACATTTTGCCAAGCAGGTTAGTGAACCTCACTGATTTCTGCTGTCAGTCTATCCATATGTACTCATATATCAATGCAAAATATCTTGTAGATGGCTGGGCACTCAAYTACCAACAAGACAAACAATTTTATGACTGCAGAGAGACCAAAAGATCAGGCTAGCCTACAGAATTTAAGCAGAGAAATACCTTATGTTTCTTGATGAGTTTCAGTGTTCCATCTTCATCTTTACCATAGTCCTTGCTTGTCACAAGTGGATGCTTTTCTGCTATCCAAGCCTCCARGTCTGAAGTATTCATTAAAAACTACCAGTTAAGGAAAAAAAACAAATGAGCTCCAACTTTCAAAACATGACATTTTTTTTAACCTAAGAAATTCTAAATAGATGGTGTTTTGTCAGGCTTACTGTAATGTTTTATTAAATATTTGATTCACTGTCCTCTGTGAAATCATAAATAATGAAGGGGTCACAGATGGAAGACTTCAATGCAGGATTACTAATTGTATAATATCAATGGGACATTTCTCCTTCCCCTGCCTGAGAAGTTCAAATCACTGTAAGAATCAGGTTTCATAAAGTCCACGGTAATGACCAGTGTTTTCATACACAGAGGAAATAAAGGCCAGATGATGGAATACCCCAAGGAACATACTTTAGCTGAGCCTGTGAACTTCATTCAAATGTTGTTTATGTCTACAAAACTGCATGTGYTATCTGAATAACTGCACTCCTACATGACCCATGACGACAGAAAATTTGGATTATTGATATAAATATTTGCATGAAAATTTTAATTTTTTTTAAACAGGCTAAGCAAGAAAGTCCAGAAGCCTATAGAAAAGAATAAAGCCAAAATCYCTAACTTGCTCGGAGGGTGTTGGATGTTATCTGTTCCTCAGTATTATTTTATTGCCTGGAAAATTGTTACGTGAAACAGGTGAAGAATAGATAGCTCAACAAATCCTCTATTTTCTGATTTCTATGTCATAATTCTCCAGTATGAAGGGTCAGTTCAGGATCCATTACATTAATAAAGCAAAGCCTGAGACTGTGTAGAGACACAGAGAAAGGAGCTACAACTGGGAGAAATGTGTGTTCTGTGCACAGTCCTCTGGGATGGGTACAGAACCCAAGGGAAGTCTGTAGAGCACCAGGTCGAGAGTGGGGGCTACCTTCAACTATGCAGCCCTCCATTCCCATGAGTCTGGCCTCAAACAGCTGAAGAGAATACCAGTCCCAGCAAAGGGTTTTTTTAAATTCACTTTGACACTTTGGTTCTCTTGTTTGTCTGAAGAAGCTACAGTGTAAGCTCTTTGCTTTAATTTGTACCTCCTGAAAGCCAACTGAGTGCTGCAGCTGCTTCATCCTTTCCTCACAGGACTTCTCCAAGCCCTCCCAGGCAGTCACAAGCTCCTGGCATTTCTCATTTATTTTCTGAGCAGATGGGTGCTGGTCTACAATCATTGTCTTTCCTTTATCCAGGACCCGTTGGACTTGTTGTTTGTGGGCATTCACTTCTGCCTGCAGTTCCTGGGAAAAAAATAAAAGAAAAAATAGGAATAAAGGAAGATATGTGAGGGACAAGTAAATTCTGTGTGCTCCTAATMCTAAGCAAAACTGGCAGCTGGTGACAGTGGGCAAAGTTAAATGCCTTTTATATTCTCTCCTAGAAAAATCCCATATACACAAATCTCAAGACTGAATGTATAATGAAGCCCTAAGCATAAAAACTAGAGTAGTTTTATTTCGTTTACTCTTTTTTTTTCTATTTAGTGTCAAATACACTAGCTTTTTATTATCCTAATGGGAAGAGCTATAAAATTTCTCAGATTGATAATACTCCATAATATGACAAATTTTGCAGTTCTCACAGGAATGTCATATTTGCTCCGAAAATCATCACCACTCTGCTGATTTGTGTCCATGCACTGGATGTTTTAGCTGGACRAGAGCTGGAATCAGTGAATGTATTCTTTGGAAGCTTTGGCTGTGCAGGGGCAGGTGCAGGTTTGTAGACTGAGGTGAAGTTCAGTGTGTCACCATGCTATAAAGCACTTGATGAAAGGAGTTACCTTGTGCTTCTGCAACAGGTTTTGAGCCACATCCAAGGACTTCCCGCAGTTGGTGGAATGGGCAATAGGCAAACGCTCATTGATCCAGTTCAGTTCCATGTCATGGTAATGGTAGAACTCATAAAGATCCACGGCAGCTTCCAGCAACTTACGCCTCTCATAAAGAGGTGCTTGCAAAGACTCAAACCTAGGGGTCATCCATTAAATATRTGTTAAAACAAAGCTTTATCATCATTCTGCCAAGGGAATTAGGCTACAACGCCATCCTGAAGATTTCAAAACACTGGAATTAAATTAAAAATTAAAAAATTTAATTTAAAAAAATTAAAAAACACTGGAATTAAATTAAAAAATTAAATGACAATGGTTAGTAGTTGTTGCACATACAAGGATCCCTTGGCAAGCATACCTATAGAATAACACTGAATGTAAGCAGAGAAAAAATTATTTACACTTTTAAAGTCTTGTAATGTATTGAATGCTGGATCACCATACCTCTTACAAAGCAGGGGATGACCTGTAGATAAGAAAGGGACTAGGGGAGGAGTGCAGCTGGCAAGGAGCAATGTTCAGTCATAAAGGTTGAGGTGGGTCAACAGGCAGCTGTGTAGGTGCAGATCAAAGCATGACTGTGCTCCAGCTGGGAGGAGAAATCATTCCTGAGTTGAGTTAAACTTAATCAACCACRAGAATTTTTTAGAAGGTAGAATCAGAAAGGCTATTTGTCACAAGAGTAGCGTGGAGACAAAATACAGAGGTGCACAGTACCTTTTTAGATATTTCTGCGTTTCATCCAGAATCCTTTGGGAGTCAAAGTGATTGGTGGCCATTTTCCTTGCATGAGATACAATGGCATTCATTTTCTCTGCCAGCTCACGTGTCTCGTTTTCCAGCTGTCTGTGCTGCTTGAGTAGATCCCGGCTGGAGCGCAAATCATGGCCTGTCTCAGATTCCTGAAGAACTTTCTCAATTTTTTCTATCTTCTTCTTGGCATCCTGCCAGGAAAAGATTACAGCATGCTCATACTGTCCTTTCARCAACATTTTCTTTCACTCACCCCCTCCTATAACAGCTTCCTGGACACAATTTTTAAATCCAATTGTCCTTTCTTGGTAATATGATGGCTGGATCTCTCTAGGAGACATCTTCTGGGAATATTTTGTTTTCAAACTATTTTGGAGTACTCTTCTCTCTGAGACACTATAGCACATCATTGTAAACAGTCTCTTTGAAATRTCTTCAGCAACATAATATAACAGCAGTTCCATTCATAATGGTCTCAAAACAGCTTCACAGCATATTGTTCTTATTGTAAGATTTGGCTGGATGATGGTGTGTGTAACACAGGGCCATGCCTGTGGCCCCCAGACTGCCCCTAGGCAAGGAGTAATGTTTGCACAGCATTGACCCCTACAGAGTTGGGGTTGTTTTCCCAGTACAGGAGGGCCACACAGATGCACTGTTGAGCCCAAGTTCAACAGCCTGATGCTTTGCTGGCACTGTTATAGTGCTCATAACTTTGAAGTGAGCTTGGACAGCATAATATTGAGGTTTCTTTCCTGGAACTGTAGACAAAATGGAGACCCTAAAAACCACTTYTATCTGGAAAGTATTCTCTTTTATGTGGTGTCCACATAATAGGAGAACCAGGCTCCTAAGCCATTCCTGACCTGCAGCAGTTCCATGAGCTGTTCCTGCTGTCCAGCTTGTCTCAGTTTGTCACCTCGCTCTATCATCTTGCCATACAGTTCCCTCCACTTCTTCTGAAGTTCTGACATCTTCTCCTGGACAGAAACTGCAGCATAGTGGTTGTCTTGAATCAACTGATTTCCTTTCTGAAGAAACACAGAGCATCACTTCATTAGCAGATCAGCATCTCTGTATTTTGGTACAAGATGTAAACATAGCTCCAAAGCTGCCTTCACCTTTATCAGTGTTGTAAAGTGCTCCTCATTGGCCAACATTTCCTTCTCAGCAGCCTCATGCCACTTCAGCTTGCGYAGAACATTTGTTGGGTCACGATAGGATTCATCTGATGCAATCTTGTACTTCTCTTCCATCCATATCAAAAGCTCAGCAGCATCACGATTAAATTCCTTACAGAAAACAAACAGGATTAMATTGATTCAACTAATGAAGGAGTATGATCTTGAACTATACATGAGGTTTTTAGCCATCATGATATCTCTTGGTCCCTTTTTTACCACGCTTACTRATCTGTTGCCTGTAATTGTCAGTGAAAGTTTGGGTTGTTGATAGAATTATTTTAACCAGAAGAGAACAAATTCATCAGTATAACTTTGTATCTCAGCATGGAAAACTAAATTTGGTGCCAAAACTTACATTAACTGTACTGAGTTATTAAGGCCCAGAACAATAGTAAGTAATGAGCAGAATAAACTTAACCAGTAGACAAAGCATTCTGGTGATGTTTTTCATTCAGAATCTCCTTTTTTTTTTTTTTTTTTAAATTTTCTACTGTAATAGCTTTGTAAGTTTTATCTCCAGTGCATCATCTTTTCCCTGGAGAATGAATCTCTGTCCCACAGCTAAAGAGAAAGTGAGCTGCACTAGGAATTCACAGCAGTTTGAGTTTTTGTCTCATATTATGACAAGAGGTAAAATTCAAAATTCACATATGCCTGATCAAATCTATAGTATCAGTTACCTGTAGTTGTAGGGAATCCAACAACCTCTGTTTTCTCTTGGCATTGCTTTGTATCAGCTGCTCCCACCTTCTCCGGAGAGTGACCATTCTCTCTTCAATACTACCAAGAAAAACAGGAAGTCCAGTGCTGTACTAATATTGGTTCCCCTTGCTTATGCTGCAGTCATGACTGTGATATAAATGCAATCTAGTTTCYACAACTTTGCTGACAGGAAGAAGGGATATATGGCCTGGTCCCATCACCATCTTGGGCTCTCCTGGAGAGCAGGTATTGCTTGCTAGCTGCTCTGGATTTTCCTCTTGTATGGCTGTGTCAAGTTAGTGAATTGCAGTTATATATGGGAACACTGAGACCTCCCTCTGCCCTGAATATTCCACAGTATTGTTATATTAGTTACAATTAACTAATAACTTCCTCTTCAGTGTAAGTGCAATGAGTCTTTGGAATGGCTTTCTAATGGTAGTAGTGCTGGCAAGAAATCAGATCTTAAGGGCAGTTTYATAAATTTGTGGAGGGAATGTTCAAGACATTATCACTTATGATCACAAGAACACAGTCTTCTGATCCAAGAGGTCCATTCTAAGCCTCTGTTTTTAATTCTTGTTTGCAAAGGGGTCCCCCTACTAGATCCTAGCGGCGCTAGCCCAGAAAAAAGAATAAAGATTCAGCTTGGACAAAAACACAAAGGAGCTGCTCCTGAAGAGTTTTCCCATGATGTCTTCAGTAACTTTTTAAAAGCAAACCCTCTTTCTCATATGTGATACTGATAAATTAAGGAATTATTTTTCTATAGGCATTTAAATTTCACTTTAGGGACGTTTTATCACAATATGTAATTTATGACACAAAACAAAGTATTCTAGTGTTCTGCCAAATGCCACTTTTAACCTAAAGCTCATTTGTCCTAAGAGCACAGGAAATCTATTTTTTAGAAAGAATTCCTTTTGACTCTCTTATCCATCAAAYTGTGCACTGGAGGTCATCTAATTTCTCCTCAGAGGAAATCTTTCATTTCACCTGATGACACTGGATCATTTATTAAAGCTAAATAAAAGAGGAATGGGTTTGGACTCACACATGAGATGCAAAGTGTCTCCTCTCTATTAGGTTCACGCCGTTTTCATTGAGCGCTTCCACTCGTCTCTTCAGTGCCATCAGCAATTGCTCAAATTCCTGATGTTGCTTCAGCAGGCTTCGAACAGCATCGACATGGTCCTGCATTTGAAAAAGAAAATCTGAACAAGACTTCTCTTGCTCATATTGTTTCTGTACCAGTGGGAGAAAACAAAAAAATTGGACCTTACTTTCCTCCTTCTCTTTCAGGCAGGAGACAGTGTACATTTAGCATGAGCYCAGGGATGTTCAGGACTACAAACAAGCAGCAGGTTTGTATCATATCTGGTTTCTCTGTTCTATGTTTCCATTATGGTTCCATTTTCACTTCTTAAGAAAATCTGCATTCTAAATTTATGCCAGCACTCTGGCCCATCTTGGGATATGCAATACAAAAGACTAACTTCTAAAACTTTATTCCACTCAGTTGATCCCAAAGTATCAATGTGTTGGGTTCAGCTGAAAACATAAGAGGTGGTGAGAGACCACAACCTCCTTCTTCACTGATTTTGTGAACATTGTCTGTGTTTGTTTTGTTGCTTCGTATGCTTTAATCTTCTTAAATTAATGAAAGAAAAGGCTTTTTTTTAAAAAAAAGGTTATGTTTTTACTTGAAAAAAATGATGTTTTAGCTAAAATCTTATTTTTTAATGGATGATTCAATTTTATATAAACCATATGACATGTACAAATAGCAACAAATCACAACCCTACCTATTATAATTTTTTTTTTGAGGGGCAATGAGCTTTGTTCTCATTAAGATGAGAAAGAACRTATGAATGTTAACAAGATCCTGAAAGTCCAGTTCCCAAGCATGGAAATGCCATGATCAAAAGAATGAGGRAGCCAATCTAATAAAGAAGATTGTTGCTACTCCTTGGATGGGGAGAAGAAGCAGGAGAAAACAAGATCAGCTGCTGTACATACCCCAAGGTCATCCCCTCGGAGAAAGGCCTCATGGCTAGAGAGGGCTGCATTGATACGGTCTCCYTCCCTATTGAACTTCTGCAATTCCAGCCCATCCTGCAGCTTTTTCCATCGCTTYCCCCACATTTCCTCCAGCTCTTTTTTCTCCTTGGCAAGTCTCTCCATGGTCTGGTGGACATCTCTGCTCCGGTTGTTACTGGGTTGTTGGTGGAGTACTTYGCGCCCAAGCTCTTCCAGCTGCAGAAACCTTCCCAGAGACAAAAAGAAAAATGAGACCTCACTGCGTAAGGGAATATGAATTCTCCGTCATCACAGCTCTTCGCTCTCTTGGCAGTGCCCATATGCCAAGTTTCCCTCTCTCCCTGTTACCTTTTTCCTGCAGGTTATGCACTAYAAAGTGCAGCTGTTTTATTGCTCAGGGATACATGCTGGAGGCAGTAGGTGAGATTTCCTCATCTGGACTGAAAGCCCCCATAAACAGGCTTTCATGTTAAAAGGGAAAGGAAGGCAAACGGTATCTGGAAATTCATAACAGTGCAGAAGAACTGAAAATGATGGCAAATGGAGGCATAAGGCCTGAGAAGGGATGGGAGAGCTGGAACAAAGTACAGATGGCACCCTCTGAGAGTGTCAGGAGAGCTTGTGGAATACTACTACTGCAAAGATACAGCTCCTCCTTCTCCCTCCACCAGCCTTCAGGATAAGCATGCAAAAGCTGACCAGATTTTAGGTTTTGCAGTCTCCTTTTGTCACCAATGTTCAAGTCCATGTGAATAAAATTTCAGTATCACCTTCATGTATACATGATTTATGTGCTTCATTTTCACAGTACTGTTGYCATATCACCCTGCTCTGCCCACACTGCCAGAATGTCTTTACCTTTCATTCTGAGAGTCAATTTCTATCAGCAGGTCTTGGTGTTCCTTCAGCAATTGCTCTGCAGATCCCACATCCAGACCCATTTCTTCACTGCTCAGTTTCACCCGAATTCCCTCTGCCCACAGTAGGAGCCTGCGGCTGTCCTGCAGGAAGGACTGTTGGTTCTGGGCCCACTGCAGAATGTCCCGCTTCTCTTGGATCTCCAGCTTGAGCTTTGCCAGAAGCCTCTCCATGTTTTCAACCTGCTCAGTGATGGCCCTGCTCTCTGCAGGGTTGGTGTCCTTGATCCTTCAATAAAATACATTCAACTGTATGAACACTTACTTAGAGCTTGAACCAGTACTCTTCAAAGGAATGGATTTGGATATTCAGAGTTCCATTAAAAAGAAAGTCAGCTAAGGCAACATATTCCCATTGTGAATCTACAGAAAACTTAAAGAAGTAAAAAACTTTAATATTTCAGATTTGAACTCCTGTGCACAATTATCTGCTATTTTCCCACCATCACCCTTGCTTCCCCTGATTAGCCTCTTTCAGGACTTAAGTGATACCTCCAAATTTTAAAGTAGGTAACTAACATTAGTAGAGATGATTTTTTAGAGCCAAAAACAATCCTGTGGTATTCATCTTTCTACAACTGTGAAGGCTGGAAACACCTGCCCAGTTACCCAGCCACACTCAAGAGAAATCAGCTCAGTCCAGCAGGCAAGTGAGCTCTTTGGATTTCTAGAAAGAAAAGCTTTAAAAGCCGCTCTTTCTCTTTATAGCYGTAATTTACAGCATGATCTTAGAGAAGTAGCAAAGCAAATGAAAACAAAAAGAAAGTTTCTTACGATTTTGCAGCACTCCTCAAGTATTCAATTTTYCTCTCTGTCACCAGGACCTCTCTCTCAATTGTGTACAGCCTGCGCCTGCCTGACTCCAGTCCAGCAGGCAAGTTCCCTGGTTCCAGATCCCTGAGCTGGACCATCTTGTCTTGCAGTAGCACTCCTATGCTCTGACAGTCMTGAAGAAATGTCCTCACATCAGCCACTCCAATCAACTCAGAGCCTTTCTCCTCCTTCAGTGTTTCCATGGATTGCCACCTTGAAGAGAGAGAACAATTTCTAGCCATTGTTATACACGAACTATATCTGTCCTCTGTTCAGAAAAAGTCTTGTATAAAGATTTCATAGGCTGGGCAAGGGTGCACTCGCTCACAACATCAAATCAACACAATATCAGTGTCATCTGAAAGAAGGGGATCTGCTCAGGTGACTAGAACATTCAGAACACAATGCAAATGAACAACCATGGTCAAAATCAGGACATGACTATGCCCTCACACTGAGTGACATGGTAGCAGGAATATATTCACAACAGGTACTAAATACTCTTGGTGAAGTCAAACATGGTTTGATGTTCCTTTCAAACTTGTGAAGTGTATCCTCATCCTAAASCTTAAGTAAACAAATCAGCTGCAGGGTTGCAGAATGATTCTGAATACAACAGTCACCCATGGATGAATTCACATTGTGCTTTAACATGCGCACACCAATTTCTACAGTTGGAGTGATTTGGTGTCAGGAGCCCCTCTCAGTCCTGGGGACATGGCACTGGGCTCAGGGCCAGCCTRCAGCCAGCTGAGGGCTGCCCCTTTCCCRCTGGTGRCACTGTTGTCTAGAAGGGAAATGCATGGTCAGCTCTGCAATTRCCTSCATTAGACAATCCTCTGCTTATCAGTAGCACTTTTACCTGATGTTGATCTTTTCCATCCAATTCTGGATCTCTAAGTATTTGTTGGGACTGATATTTCCATATTTAACAGCTAAGTTTTCAATGTCTTCCAGCTGGCCTTTGCCTGCAGCCAGTTCCGTTAAAAAGCTCTAAAATGGAAAAATAAAAGAATGAAGAACACGAGGTTTTTCCACTTCTGTGGACACAATTCTCAGTAATCTCTGATATCCACTCATATCCCACTTTCACAGCTGTCTCCTCCCCTTGCCTGCCTGCTGACCCCTTGCACACCTATGCATACAACTCCCCTGAAGCCCCCTGACCTCCTTGGTGTGCACACTACATCTGTGCAGGTATGTCCCACTCCACTGGGTTCCAACTGCACTGATGGATTTTTTTCATAATTTGGTATTTTTAAAAAGTGATGTATGATAAACCACAGAAAGAATCCTTGTGTACCATGATATTTGTATAGGACAYCCTGTTCACAGGAAGGTAAAGGGACAGAATCACATCAGCTTCAGTAATTTGCCAAAGTCTGTACARAAGAAATATCTGGTCTCTGCATGACTCTCTAAGTTGAAATTAATGAAAAGGCTCTCAAAACAYCATTTCTCAACTTCATAAATTTCTCTTAAGGTAAAATTGATTTAAAAGGTGTCAKCTGTGGGGAGGAAAAAGGGGTACCTGATATTTCTGCTGCATGACCTCCACATTGTCTGCTTGAGGTTGAAGAGTGCGGAAAATGTTCTCTTTCTCTCTCATCCATGACTGAAATTCTTCACAAGAGCTACAGAAGCGGTAATATCCAATCATCTCCTCCAGMGCCTTTTTTCTGTTCTGTAAAAGAGATGAAGACTTAACTATTGTTGTATTGTCCTTACCATTTGAAGCAACAGAAAAAAGATCCTTCCATTTAAGGTACAATACACAGGTGGTAGCTTGGTAGTTTACCAAGACTCTGCTGAAAGAGAACAGAAGACAAAATTTTATGATCACAACACTTCTCCCCAGAGCAACAGTGGTTTAAAAGCATAACAGAATCATTTTGAGAGTGATCAGCCTCTGGACAGTAAGGTAGGCTGCTGTGCTACTTGCTCCTGCTCACTGAAGACGTAAGGCACTGGTCTCTAGAATATGTAAAAGTCACAATCAACATATTTGTATCAGTCTTTAGGACATGATCAGAGCTGGTGGGAGTGAAGAGCATCATATTAACAAAATGCAGGTTACAGTTTATTTTTTCTAGTGTCAGGCAAAACAGCCTGGTGATTTAGGAGCTACAACAAGAAAATATTAAGAGGGGAAAAAAGGGATTACACAAAAGAATCTGGTCTTCGTGGACTAAAAATGCTGGAAGGTAAATGGGAAATTTGCCAACATAAAATTTGTTTTGATACAAAACTTCAAGTCTTGAAGTACTACAGGAATTAACAGGATTGAGACACATTATTAAACCAAAAAGCGGAAGACAGCAAAGCTCTTAGTTTCAATTTTCACTGGTTTGGACTTTTTAATGAACTGCACAGCAGAAGGGGATATTATACCTCAGCCATGCTCTGTAGATGTTCATAAAGTGAATCTATTTCTTCTTGKGTCTTCCAGATATTCTCTGGAAGAAAATGATCATCCAGACTTGAGGTTCCAGTGGATGCAGTTTCAGATGTTGCCCAGGTCCGACTGAAMGGTAGCTTAGTTGTCTTTTGGTTTAAGTCACTTGGGGCTTCCCTCTTTGTCATCTGTTAAGAAAAAATTAACAAAATCAATGGATGAAAATTTTGGATCTGGATAAAAATTTCACTTGGAAGGAAAATTTGGACTTGCTAGTTCAAATAACAGTATTCTGACCCTTTAAACCAAAAAATTTCAGTATTTTTTATTTTAGATATGTATTATTTATTATAAAACATTTCCACTGTTTTATTCTAAAAATTGAGTTAAAAAAAACCTTAAAATAATTTTGGTTTTGTTTAAAGAAGAGGTTTAATTCATCTCATTTTAAACTGCAWTGATTCAGTAAAAATTCTCATTTTCTGCCCAAATCAAAGCTGTTTGGCTGGAGATTTTTTTTATTTTCAGAAGTGCTAACAAAGCAAGGCAATTGACTATGCTCATGATTCTCTTTGTGGTGATATTCAGTACCTGAATACTTCCAGTTTCAAAATCTATGAGTGCCCTAGTGAATCAATATTTCTATTTCTGCATTGATACCATCTTGTCAATGCTTTACCACATTTCATAGCAAAGTAATAAAATATTTTTCTAATAAAAATTAATGTTGGATTGATGAGGTAAAGACCACAAGAAACACCCATTGCTCTCAAATTTATTGAGCTAAACATTGAGTGAATATGGATCTCTAAAGCAAGCTATGAAATGTGTCATTCATTCATTCATCTCCCCTGAACTCTATTATGAGCTGATCTCAGGTCAAAAGTCCCCTTTCTAGTCAGTGAAAAAGAGGGGCATCTGCAGGGTTGACTTGATCTCATTTGCTTTAACGATAAGGGATGGTACGAATTGCCCCTGGAGTTGTGGGATAGTTCTTCACTACATTAGGGTATCAGAAGAATTTGTAAGAACGTTTTGATTAAATATCTGCTTTTTAAAGATTATTGAAATTAATAATTTTATGAGAAGAAAGAGTGAGAATGTATTTGTGAGGACCAACAGAGGGAACTAACATGGATGAGAATATTTCTAGCACTTCCAAGAATACTAAGTGTGCAACGAGCAGTCAAAGAACTTCTTTCTCACCCAAAAATTCGCCCCAATTCTAATTAAAAACTTAATTTGGAATATTCTCTTTTGGCAAAAAAAAGAAAAAATAAATTACTGAAAAACCATTTTGTTTACATTCTTCAACAGAGCGTGACACAAGCCCTCCTGTACTCACTGCAGCGGGAGCCTGCTGTGCTGCAGYGTCAGCCTGCTCTTTGAGGCGCCTCATCTCGGAGGAGTAGGCTGCGATCTCCTTCTCCAGGCGCAAGTGGCGGTGCAGCAGCGCCTCGGCGCTGGATTCATCCTTGCCGTAGTCCTTGCTGGCCAGGAGGGGCTGCCTCTCCCGCAGCCACGAATCGGCTTCATCGGCGTCAGCAAAGTACTGGGGGGACACAGGGAGGAAAACGCTTGGATTCATCCTGGAAGTGCCACAACCAGCTCCTTCCTCTTTGTAAAATCATGAATAAGGAGAAATTCCATTAGGTCTGCAGCCATAAGGTTACTCCCAGGTGCTGTGAAAGCTGTGGATAAGGTAACTCTAAACCCRTGATGTATTTCATGCTCACAACACAGCTAATTCACAGGATTATAGTGAGTAAAGAGATTCAAGRATTGCCTATATAGCTGTTTAAAAACTCCTAATTAGCTAAAACTTCATGGTGCATAATAGCAGCAATAAAAGGAACGCACAATGTATGATGTTGGTAGGCATCACTATGTAATACCAACAGATATTTTTTAAATGTTTAAGGARCAAGCAATTAACTTGGTCTACAGGAGAAGTTTACATTTTTCCAGAATTTGCAGTCTGCCTGGCTATGGTTGTAGAAAGGTAAAACAAGGTTTTGAGACATAGAATAAAGGTAGGACAGGAAAAAAAGAATGCCCATAGTAATGAGGGACGCAGAAAAAACTAAAACATCATAATGGTGTCAAACTTAATAGAGAGAAGAGAGAATTTAGACTTTCTTAACAAAAARGCTGTTCAGTATTGTTCAAACACTTCATGGAAACAGCAGACTGAGCAAAATTTTAAGAAGGGGAGAATAAGAATACTTGAGATAATGTGATATGATTTAAGAATGYTGCTTTTATACAAATTCTTTATTTGCAGATGTGTGAATGTTCGTGGGAGTAAAATCATAGGTCAGAAAGGAAGTGTCCAAYACTTTGGAGCATTTGTGAAGTTCAYGGTCAAGCTAAGTCTTACAAGATGTTTCTTTTGTTGGTGGTCTTTAGAATTACATTTTCATTTTTGAAATGTGTCACACAGCTATCTGATACACCCTCTAAAAAGACTCTGCACTAGCACTATCATGTGAGTCATTTCCATTAGCATTTTTACCTCGAGAGCATCTCCCAGCTGCTCAAATCTCCTGTGTGTCTGGCTTGCAGGGGCAGAGGATGGAGACTTCACTGCCATGGATCTTTTTGAAGACCAACAGATAAAGTCTTTACTGCCACTGTTGTCTTCCAGGTGGGGGCATGGGGCARAGCAGAGCCACATCCATGTCCCACATATCACACACCCCAGCAGAATCCTCTTACCTGTTTGATGAGGGCTGCTGCCTGCAGACGGCTTTTGCGATCAGCCACCTCATCTTGGAGCTGCTGCCACAGCTTCTGGAGGTTGTCTGTCTGCCTCAGAATGTCATCCTGGTGCCTGGGGTTCTTTTGGCTGAGCTCCCAGCCCCTCCTCATCACATCTGCACATATGGCCTTGTGTGAATTGCACTCCGCTTCAAGAGCCTAGCGCAAGGACAGGAAACATGTCAGCACAGCTCATTCCCCACCAGCCAAGAGAGAAGAGTGGCTCTGCTATTCCAGAGTAACACACACTTCCCAGACCCCCATGTCTTATCTTTTCACCACCTTTTTCTTTAGCTTCATCTCTCTTGGCCAGGAAAAGAAGGTGAGAAAAACAGAAACTAGCAACATTTTCTTTGCCCATCAAATGTCAGCTAATATGGAGCCCAGTGCCTTCACAAGAAGCCCCGYTTCTAGTCCAGCATGAAGCTACCCTTCCTTCTCTACCATTTCCTTACCCTCGTTGAGAAAAAAATGCCTTCCCTATACATTTTTAAAAAATTCCAAACTCTGGTCATGACACTTGAGATAAGGATTAGTTTGGCAGCATTCTTATAAGTGCTGCACTGACTGAACGGAAAGACACTAATGTTCAAAATTCTTGCTTTAATACAAAGACAAGGCACCAGCAGCAAAGTARGATACCTTGTTCTTCTGAACAGAGGCTGTGATCTGGCTGACATCTTTCCCTAATGTGGTCATTCTTGCCAGCTTCCACTTCTCAGAGATACATGATTCTTCCTCTTTGCAGTCACGGAAGAATTCAAAAAGCTTCAAAGCTTCTTCCAGCTGAGACTTACTGAACCAAGGAAATAAAAAGTGTGTGACAGTCAAAATTAGGATTCCATTAAGACCATGGTAGATTAATCAAAGAAAAATGTGAAAATCCAGAATTTGAATGCCTTTARTACCTCTTAGTCATATATTAATTTATTCATGGAATAAGACAAAAGAAACAAAATTACATTTTCTTCTTTCTCCAGGAGATGAGGAGATAACCATTTGCTATTCAAACTTGTYATAAAGCAAATTATAGTAAATGCTGAGAATGAAGCTGTTCTTCATCTATGAAAGTGAAAGATTCTTTCAGTCAATTGCAATCAAGACACTTGAGTTGCTTTTGTTATGTCTTTATAAATGGAGAAATGAGAAAATTTCAAATGCCGGGAAGCTGTGCCTTCTGATATAAAGAGTYGGGGTTGGGCATCCTAATCAGGAAGAACAGAGCCACAAGCACAGGCCTACCGTGACTTGCTCTGAGCTGTGAGRTTCTGGTACAGCTGATGAAGCATCTGAACTTTTGCATAAAGCAATTCTGATTTAACTGTGCTGTCCTTGCTGATTTCTGCTGTCCTCTGGGTGATGTGTGTCAATCTGCCATCRTAAGAAGARATCTGCGAGTCAACCAAGTTGTGATTCTGCAGCAAATCTACRACTTCCAGGAGCTGCTTCCCACAGTCCTGGGAATTCACYAGCACCTACAAAATGAGAAGGTAAAAAAGACATTTTCAGTGAGTGCATCCAGGGTCTCAGTACAAAGAAATCAGTTGAAAGGTTCCTGTTGTCTCTCACAGCTCCTAAATTCCACAAGCTAATGGCAACAATCCAGACTTTCTATCTGCTGCAGTGCAAGTAATGGGTTCATCAAATAAGCATCTGTTTTTGCACCTAAGATATTTCTTCTGATTAAGCACTCAGGGTCTCAGAATTTGTGGGTGCAATCCCTTTGCTGTAGACCCATCTGTAGGCAGATTGATTAACAATCTGTATTTGAAGAATTCCACAATATCCCATTCTATGATACGTTCTAACTGCAATGTTCTTTTATTTGAGGAGCTTATTTGTCTGTGTAAATAATGAAAATAAGTACTTTATAGTACTTAATTGGGGACTGATGAGAAGTGCTTATCAGTCTGTCTTCTTTCTAATTGTATTAATGGCTACAATTATTAATCCTAGGCTACTATCTTTCCTTATCAATCTTTTCCCATATTCTCAGACTATTGCTGTTCCAACAACACTATTTCCATTAGATGTTTTTTTGCCTACTAACACTAGGAAAGAAATATTTATAACTTAGAGATAGCTCTTATCTTTAATTTGAAATTTACAACTTCATATAGCATGCTGACTCTTTCAGCTTGGGTACAAAGCAACCTGCAGTCATGAGGATTTTTCTGTCTTCAGGGCAAAGGATGTATACGTACTTCCTTCCATTACAAAATCAATATTAAACCAGTTATTTCTCATGCTGAAGAGAAGACTTTGTGCTCTGACATCCTGGAAACAGCTGGAAATTCTTGCTAAAAGCAACCACTATGCATTTACAGTGGAACTTTCCTTCCTCATGAGCTTATATACCTGAAAGCCTGAGCTAATTCCCATCTGTAAAATTACTGCAAGTACTTCCAGAAGCTAATTTAGAAGAATTACGTGGAATGGAAACGGGAGTTGTGTTTCTTCCACTTTTGCTTTTGCACTTGTAAATTTGGAAAATATTATTTCCCATCTTTATTTTACCATATAACTTGAACCTTACCATTCCATGTAATAGGATACCTGGCTTTCTGATTRGGGAAAGCCCCTATAGCAAAGCCTGTTTTTCCTTGTGTAGTTACCCAWGATGATGAACTGAAATGCTTGATTAGGCATCTAGGCAAAAATTGTGTGTTTTTTCTGTAGCTGATAGACTTRTCTCCTGTTGGCATCAGCCAGTCTTGGAACATGGGGACACACATTGGCAGCACACAGTGCAAGCTGTGTGCTGCTGGAGAGGGCTCAGTACCTGCAGCTCTTTCAGYTCCTCTGTAATGGCATCTATGTCCCTCAGGAGGCCCAGAATTTCCTGCATTGTTCCCAGGGACTGTTCTCGTCTCTGCAGCTGATCCAGGAGATCCTGCCATTGCTTTGAAATGCTCTTTTGCCTACAAAGGAAGAGAAAGAAATYACCAGTTTGGACCAAAGACTTTGGGCAGCACTGCAGGATTGGCAGTGCTCGCAGTTTTAGAGTGGATAAATGAACACACRTGAYTCTTRACATAAGTGTAWGAGGACAGGCCAGGARYACAAAAGARGTCAAAMAAMCATTATTACAGGAATTTTGACTAGCAAATCAACTGYCWTTRACTTYTTAAAATTYAGAYATTGTTTTYAAGGATRTTCATAAAATACCCTTTTTTTGCTRCAGTGCTTTTGCTKGATACAGTGGAAAGGCTTGGAAACAAAAGTGTTCTTTAAATGGCTGCTTAAAATAAAACAATCTAAACCATATAATAAGTCACAATCTGATCTCATAGTTTGATTTACTCTTTTATAACTGGTTTTCTGAGTTTTCACAGAGGGTCTTGATTTTGTCTAAATTTAGAAAAGCAAAAAAATACCATGATAGAGGTTATTTGTATGGCATTCTTAGATATAATAACCTGAGATAATCAGAGTATTTATAATTTCTCAATATTTGCTCCAAACTGGAGTAAATCTGAGAATACTATTCCTTAACCGATTTGTATCTCCCCAGACTGCAGACTGAAATATGAATGTGTTGATTTGGAAAAAAAGATAGTATCTCTCTAAGCATTTTTTGATGGCAGATAGAATATTTGGTAGAAATTTGTAGGTATATTTTAATATATAACAAAAATATCTTAAAAATATTTTTCATCCTAAATTGATCTTAGGCTTTGATCATCCAAGGAAAAAAATTAGAATTAGAATTTTGAAGAAGATGAAGTGTTTGCCTTATCTGCTGAAACTATTCACAGGTAGAAAAAAATCCTGACAGTTCTACTCATGAGGAGCAGACACAAGATTCACAGTTACAATTAGTTTYCTTCCACCACACCCCAGAATTTCAACTGATTTTGACCTCTGCTACTACACAGTCTCTCAGCCATCACTCACTTCTGCAAGATCTGATCTTTGCCATGATAGTTCTCCTGGCTGATAACAGTGGCCATTTCATCCAAGGCTGTGAAGCGTTCCCTCCTGGGCAGTACATCTGCCACAATGGCTTCCAGCTTCTTACTGGCAGCCTCCATCCTGTCCACACTSTCTGGCCAGAAGTCCTGTTTGCCAATCACTTTCCTCATGTCTTCCAAGTAGGACTCACGCAGGGCTGCCTTCTTCAGGAACCTCTGGGCTAGCTGTTCCAGCCTTTCTAGCCTCAGCATCTCCTTTTGCAGTGCTTTTCCCCGGCTGTGCTCTGACTTTTCCAGGATGATCCAGTGCTTTTCCACATCCTGCAGCATCTTCCCCTCYGCGGGCAAGTATGGCCGTTGGTTGTTGGCTCTCTGTTTGGTCCTGATGTTGAAGAGATGAGCTTCAATCATGCCCTTCTCTTGGTATTTGGGGGGTTTCTCCACAGTGCGGAAGGTTTTGAAGTTGGCCATGAGCAGCCACATTTCCTGAAGAGAGTTGGGGAAAYGACGGTCATCCAGTTCCACCACCTTCTGTTTAATCCATTTCAGGAGGTCAGAGACCATCTGCTCATACTGAAGCTTCAAGTCATCTATCTCCTTCAGGAGGAACACAATCTGTGATGGGAATATAAAGTTATAAGCCCCATAAGAAACAGAATGAAGCAAGGTGAGTGAACAGAAAGCAGTGTCTTCAGCAGTCATCACATTTTCATACTGATGTGGTGATAGCTGTCAAAGCTMAGGCTAGGTGAAATCCTAGAACAGCCTTCCATAAAACACAGATAAATCAATATTATTTAATGTTTCAATTCAGTTTTTATTTAAGAAAACATTTGGGAATAAACAGCATGGTTCACATTTTTTTGTTTCACAGTTGAAAAAACTGTGTATTTTTTTCCCYGTTCAACCCCAAACAATTCTAGCCTAATATGTAATTACACCCTCTTAGCTTCACTACTTAGGATCTTAGGAGACCATCTGACAAGAYCCTGGTTCTCTCACATGCACACAGCAGCCTGTGGTCAAACAGCCCATTCTCAAGCTCTTCTGTTGGAACTGTTTCTCTTTATAAAAATGACTAGAAAATGTTTCGTGGGCAAACAGGGCATTGGTAAGGATGTTAATTCTGATTCAATACTAACTTTTCAAGTCCAASACATGTATCTGTTTCATTTGTGGCTTGTTCTGCCTTTATTTAGACTTAAGGTAAATACTGGAACAATCATCTAAAATTAAATCCCATAAGAAATAAAAGTTGTTAGAACGAAATCATCCTTACATTCCACTTTACATTTTTTTCCATCTTTGTCTTTTTTATTTCATATTATTTTTTCCACATTCTGATTTAGTAAAGAAGAAGATCTTTACTCCCGCAAATGTCAGGCTTAGTACTGAATAATGTTGCCTGCCTCTATCATTCTGCTGAGTTTGCCTGCCCCAGTCAGGCAGATTAGTGAGGGAGATGACACTGAGAAAAGACCCAGTCCTTCCAAGTGGTGATCTGCTTTTGCCTACCAGAAAGTGCACTTGGCAATGATTTAGTGCTGCAGTCTTGTAAGAGGAGTAAAATAGCACCAACCTTTAGTGCAGGAAAAGCAGCCCGTGACATCAGGGCTCCCCTCTGTATTTTCTGCCATCGTACCCAGTTCTTGCTGAAAGATCCTAGCAAATGCATGGTCACCTCAGATGGGAGAGGGAAAGGAAATTTGCCTCCCCGAGCTGTTTCTCTCTGCCATCCTGGTCACACTCAGTCTGAACTCAAAGGCTTCCTTGGCACATTCAGGCTTCCCTCCCAATCCTATTAGTAAATTCAGAGCTGCCTATTTGAGGGGACTAAGGACATGAAGAGATTAACATCTGTTTCCTTCTCCTTCTGAATGTTTGTGTGTGTCAGAAATGCAGGAAGACAGGAATGCAGTATTAGAGACAGGCTAAAAATAGGGAAGGAGTCAAAGGGAGAAAAAAAAGCAGGTAAGTGGAGAGAGAGAAAAGAAAGAATAAATATRACTATGAAAAATGGAAAAAGCTGTGGAGCACAATGAGAATTGACAAAGGAAAGAGTAAGCAAACTGTTTATTCATAAAATACCAAAGTTATGGCCTACTTGCTCCTTATAGTTCCTCTAATATATACATGCTTATGAGCTCAAGGACTATTTCATGTTTATAAAAAGATAAATAATGTCTCCTGGCCAAAATCCAGCAACCTATGTGTGGAGGTGTGAAACCCTACTGCCTACTCTCCTCACTRATGGCCAGCCTCTGACTGAATTTCAAGTCCTGCTCTCACCTAATGCATCTCTTTGGAGAACATGTTGTTCTAAGATATAGAATCCTAGAGTATCTTGAGTTGGAAGGACCATCAAGTTCAATTCCCTCGCAGGACTATCTTGCAGAACTACCTAACATTGAGTTTTCTGACAAAGAGCATCCTCCAGACACTCCTTCCACACTAACAGGCTTGGTGCTGTGGAGAGCCGTGTTACAGGATCACCTAATCCTTGCCCCAGACCACGTTTTTAGCTGACCAAACCCTGCTTTGCAAAACCTTTTCACCTTGTCACCACCAGGGAAGCCTCAGTCTGGATTTTTGCGCCTCCCATTAAGCAATGTATTCCCCCTCTCAACTGCACAGGCAGATCTCTGAGTCCAGATGTTCATGTAAGAGCCATCCTGAACGTGTTGGTTTTCTGCAGGCTACTTCTTTTGGAGTTTTGTCAAAACAAGAACAGATTTCTCTGGAGATAGAAGAAAAATTCTCTCAAGAGAAGTGGTCTTCRGTGGAAAAACTACAAAATTCCTTTAGTTTTCCATCAGTGAGATGCAAGAAATTTTTAATAGAGCTCATTATTTTATGTGAGGTGAAGTGTATGCRGAAACAGAAAAAACCCTTAGCTAAATTTAACTTAGCTAAGTTTAATAAAAATTAATTTAAAAAAAATTAAATTTAGCCAATTTAGCTAGCATTCTCTCAGTTTTATTTGTTGTTTTYRTTGGTGGTGGTATTAAGTTGTTTTGATTTTGTTTCATTTGTTTGGGCTTTTTGCTTGTTCACTTTTTTTTTATTTTCTACCTAAGGARTTAGAAAGAAAGGATGAGGATTTTCACAGGAAATCAAAATCCAAAGTAGTTCCATAGAATAAGGGTTCATTCTTTCCTATTTAATGAGAAAACTTTTGACTAGTTCTGCTTTTGCCTAGACTTAATTTTCTCCCAATATTACTGAGATCCTCTATGCCTCAAGCTGCCTTGGAACCACATCAGTTCTCCAACAGAAAATGTGGGGCCAAAAAGGGATTGATTTTCAGTAAGATAATTGCAACCCTCTTGGGGATCAGAGAGTGTTCAGGTTCCAGGTACAAGTCTCAAGGTGCAAGGTCTTTCRGATGGCTGTGCCTTTTGATTCAGTTCAAATGATCCTGAAGTTGAGCTTGCACAAAACCCTCCACATTTCCAAATTAAATTTMGCTTTGTATTTTTAACTTATAACTTCCAAAGATAGCAATGCACTTACTTTGTTAAGTCGCTTTTGTATTGTCTGGCCTTGTTTCAGTCTGGAGAAGTAGTGGTAATAGAGTGACACATAAGTCATGATGGATCTCTCATCTGGATAGGGCACTGCCACATCCTCAGCATCAAGCAGTTTGCTGATTCCAAACTCCTTCGCAGCAACATCAAAGGCGTTGTTCAGGTTTTTGATGGGCTGGTCCTGCCGCAGGGAGCTRTAGTGGATAAGATCAGGCCTGGGCAAGGAGAAAAAGAGGGCATGGAGATGGAGGAAGATTTATGTTTGTAGTAAGTTCTTTCAGATCATAAACCATAAACTGTTTATGAGACTAAGTTAATAGTCGCATAACTGTTAATGTTATATGACATTAACACTGAAATTACTTTGACCCTGATCCTCATTCAAGAGCATTSCACCTTGCCCACATAGCAGGAAGAAAATTGTCTTCTATGAAATTGAATTACCACTCCCAGCAAATCTCTGCCCTTATTTCTCCTCTTCCCCAATGGGTGAAAACCAAAGCTCACTGGAGAGACACTGGAGAAAAGGGAGGTGACTCTCAGCTGGGGAAGTTCCAAAATTCCACTATGGTATCCCGTATAATATATAGCAAAACCATAGGTAGTTTCTCTTTTCTGCTTTTGRTTGTTTACTTCACTCTTTTTCAAAGGGACAGAGAAGGGAGAAAGAAAGAGACTAACAAGTTGCTTACTCTATTACAGAACCAGAAGATACACAGGCTCACAAAGTTCATACAATAAAACCGGTGCCTAAAAGAATTATTTTAGAGAAAGAGCAATGAGAACATGACTCAGGGGCTAAGACCAAATGGGCAGTATTGTTCAGATATGTGATATTTCCCTAGAAATTCAAAGCTATAGCCAGCTAAAGTTGCTATGAAGCAAGACCTTTAGATCCTTCCATCCAAGAAGGAGAGAGAGAGTATCTGTTTAAGAAAAAAAAATCTTCAGTAACAAAGGGAAGAGTACCTGACAGTTTCTTGACAAAAACTTGTAATTCAGACCTGGAACAACTCTTGTCAGAGCTAGGAACAGCAATGAGGAACTCTGCCTGAAATGATCCACCAAAACTTACCTGTGAGCATGTATGAGTGCATTGAAGGCCAGCCCATCACTCCAACTTTTGGAGAAGTCCTTCACACTCACATTGGAATAGCTGGCAGTTTTATGCTGACACCAGAGTAATAASGCTTCATTTGCAAACAGAACATCAGCTCTGCCTCCAAATTCTTCCTGTGAAGAGAGCAGGGAAAAGAATARTCAGTGTCAAAAATATATGAAAGTAGTATCAGTGAGTTTACACCTGTGCTCCCAAAGTCACTTTGTTTTACTTGTGTTCAATTCACAGATCCCTCAAAGTCATGACTTACAGACTGTATCTGTCATAAAGGTAGAAAGATTTAACACAAAAATAGAAGTTTTGTATTAAAAATAAGTTAATTGAATGAGTGCAGAAACAATAAGGTGAAATGCAGGTGCTGAAACTTTTTGAACATTTCTCTTCTGTAAGATCTGTAGAAATCAGGCAGAAAGTCCAGTTTATTTGCTTCCTTAGCTGTAAAATAGAACTCTAACAAAATATGATGCGTTCAGGTCTACTGCTAGAAATTTTTTACTTTGATTTCATTACACCTTTGTAGAATCCTTCTTTTCTTGTTATTAGAGTACACGTTTAATAATTTTACAAAGCATGTGCTTCTTCAGAGAAAGAGCAAAGCAGCATCATGGGACTCAAATCCAGAGGGAAMCATTGACAGAGAAATTAGACATGAAGTCAAAAGTCTGTAAAAAGTTTGTAGAAGAGAGTGAAGAGCATGAATGTTCTTTCTATCTCCAAGTCACTGTTTAGTATCTTAGAGAAAAACATGTGGATTCAATTGCMTAAGCAAAAAGACAAAGATACAGTTTTACCTTATCAAGTTTGATAGAKGAAATCTGAAATCGAAGTATGATGATCCAGATAAGGCCCAGGATTAAAGTTCTGTCACCATCTACGATATTCTCAGGACCAATCACTTTTACTTGTACCTGCTAATAAACCAGTATCTGTTCAGCATTAAAATGTCTGTGTCCAGCTCTCAGTGCAACAAACTGCTACTGGAGAGGGTGTTCAGGCCATTTTCTTAAGCAAAGGGGTTTAATGTTTACATCTTTTCATTGTCCACAGACCTGCAAGCTCCTRTATCAGCTCATGATGAATTTCAGCAAAAGCCTGACATAGGAATAGTGGTCTCAAAGATTTAAAGTTCCAGTATATATTTTTTGGAAACTGGTGGTTAGGGAGAGGAAAGAAACATTTCTTTCCTCCAAAGGAGAGGAATATTASCTGTTTCTAAAACATATTACTCAAATAACAAAGAAATTAAAATTTGATTATTCGTTTTCTTTTAATAAAATGCCTAGCCTGTCTTCAGAGGATATATTATGGTGTACTAGAGGGGGAAACTATAATGAAYATGATGTTATAATTAATTAATGACATATATAAACTGTTGTGATATCTACTATCAATATTAACTTACCTTGGATTTCAGAAATGTGATGGCTTTGCTGTTGTTYTCTAGAAAATGCACTCTCATCTTTCCCCGGCTTGGTTTGGGCAAATCTTCTCCAGAGAGCAGCTCCAGGAGTTTCATGAGAGAGATGCCATCCTTCAAGTCTGTGTAAATATCTTCTATCTCAATATTTACCTGTAAAGACCAGCCAGACAATAACAGACTCCAGTTTAACATTTGGCAAAGAGAACCATCTATTTCTAAAATGAAACAACCAGCACTTCTTGATGTTTCACGGAGTCTTCTCTAGGACAGTGCATATATACGGGGAGTGGTGAGTCTTAATTCAGAAAAAAATGGATTTGTAGGAGGATTTACATTATTTATGAAAGTAGTCTGAAGTTTAAAAAACCCCAACAATGAAACAAAAATACAAACCCACAATGGAGTAAAAAAAGAAAAAAGCAGGAGATTTCGAAAAATAAAAAAAATTGAGCATTTTCAAAATCAAACCTTCTGGAAATGCTGACATTTTTTATTTAAATTCAAGTGAATATTTTATTTTATCAGAATAATTTTATTCTGAGCTGTGCATTTCGTTTAAAAGTTGAGCTGATAATCCCACTCAATGATTCATCTTTTACTCCATAGTCTCAACAMAGTTTGTCACGTCCTGCTTGGACCTGCACTACCACCCAAAGTTTCCGTATTTTTAGCCAGAGTCTCACACTAAGTGAAACATTGGGATCATTTACAAAAATGAGTTTTATTGCTGCCAGTAATGAGGTCACCCAGTGCTTAGGTGATACAACATGACACAGGCTGTACTCTGACCTAACAAGAACTTGCTTTGGGTGTTTCCTTTTGGCCTTATGCCACTTGCCATCTAGAAGTGACATTAAAACATATCA
>CADDXX010000053.1:1703581-1726786 GCA_902810485.1 Alauda arvensis | reverse complement strand
CAGGCATGCACCTTCTGATCAGTTACTAATTAGTTTAAGAAATCCTTTCTCTTAAGAAAGAAAAGGGCACTGGAAGTGTAAAAACAAGTTGTGTGTGRCACAAGGATTTACAACTTGCTCTACTGATTATCTCCATTAAAAACCCTCCCTGCTAAGTGGTCAACTTTATTTCTTTTTGCATATTAGATAAAACTTAAAATTCTCACTATTATGTACTACAATAAAAAAAAAACAAAAATAGTTAAAGCTGTTATATTCTGTGAAACTTCCATAAATGAAGAATAGTTCACTTGGAATTTGTAAAGAGACAGGCTTCATATATCTGCTTTTTGTCTCACCSAGTTGTTGTTTTAATAGCTTTGTTGCCTCATTCTTCTCATAAAGATACCAGTCACAGATAGCTCAACAAATTCAGTCCAATAGCAYCCTTAGTGCTAGGCTTGAAGTAGACAACAGTTTAATTGAGAACACTTCAGTGTCCTGTAGTATGRTCCAATCACCTCAAAGTGTGCCTTGGAAAGCTGGGACTATGCTGCCAGGAAGACCCAGATAAGCTCTGTGCCGTCTCTACCGTATATGGTTTGGAAAGCTCTCACAGGCTTTYATGATATGTGTACAAGTACATTGCAGGAACTTAAGGCTGGCATTTTTATCTCTGAATTTGAAGGCATTTGTAAAATGAGAAAGTCTATGTCTACAGCTAAACAGAACTAATTTCCTACACCATAAACCCCAAACTTTCTGCAGGTGGCAAAACAAGCATGTGTTTTGCATTTGTCTGCTCCTGTTAAGTTAAATTTGAAAGTTTGTTGTGCTCTGCAGCTGCCTTTGTACGACTCACAAATTTAAAACATTACACTGAAAAAACACATCTGGCACTGAAACACAGTGATGAGCTATAGTAGACCCAATGGCCTGCTTGGTGCCCCCAGCATCCATTTTCATTTCTATCTACTGTAGAAAATGGAATTGTTTTGGATGATGTCATTCTTTTYTGTGCCACAGCTACATAATTTGTGCCTGAAACTTTATCTGCAGTAAGTCTGGAGACTGGAATACACTGGCGTTACCTTGCACACACAAATTGACTGCACACTAGTTCTGAAGATTTTTTTAAAGTCTGAGAGTTACTGAAAATGAATTGGTCTGTACTTGCATGGCAGTATGTCTGAAACTGCAAATATTAGGGCTACTTTTTCAGGTCATTTGAGCAGCAGCTCAAACTGAACTGATCAGGCAACCCAAAAAGTCTGAATTTTTGGCCAGGCAATCAGGAATTGAGCATTGCTTTGGGAAACCCTGACATCTGTAGATAATTTACTTACCAGAAAAAGAAGCAARTAAGGATTTTCCTCTGAGAGGATCTCAAATGTACAATGGACACCAAAATAGGATGGGGTTATACAGTCTACAAAATGAACCTTGATTTCAGAGAAGACTGGTAACATGGACAAAGGAGACAGATGTGAGGTAAAAGATAGAGGATGGAGCACTCTGGTTAGYGAAATTCTTCCTTGCTGGCATGTGACAACATTCAGGGAAAAAAATACAATAAAAATAACATTTATAAGGATACAGTTTGTAAAATAAAATGTAACAAAACCCAGAAAAAAAAAAAAATCTTCAAATTGAAGGAGCTACCTACATTATTCCTGGAGAAGACATTGTTCATCCAGTTGGTAAAGGTTTTCTTTTGCATGGACATACGCTGCTCCTGCAGCTTTTTGATATGATCTTTTTCATATTCAGTGTCCATGGTCACCTAGGAAGTCAGAAACCTCAGCAGGCTGTTGAGTGCTGAAGAGATCTGCAGGCCACCTACAAAAAACAGCCACATGCCCAGTGTATATAGGAAACCCAGCACCAACAGGTACAAGATTCAATACCACACCCACTGTAATTCCTTAATTTCCTTTTGCTTGCACTTTGCTCTTTAATTCCACCAATTTTATTTTTAACTTCCTTGAGTTCACCCTTTTAAAATACATCTCTAGCTTCAAGATGAAAATGTGACATGTATCTTTGCAGCCTTTCTTTCTTGCTCTCTGTCTCCACCCAGTCTCCTTGATCCCATGAGGACCACCACTACCTGAAAGCCATCAATAACTTCCTTTGGTGTGCTGAAAGCACATCACAGAAAACTGATCTTAGACACTACCAGCACATCACTTCCGAAAAGAAAACCTGTGATGTGTTCTCTGAGGACTGGTTGAGATGCTGTTGTTGGCTTTCAGACCACAGTATTTCCAACAGAAATCAAAAAGSTGTTTAGAAAGGAAATGGAATCAACATRTTTCWTTCCTCACATGGGTTCAGTTTTTGCACATCTATCACAGTAAGGATGGTGATACAGGTCCATAAYACATGAACAAGGTCTTAGCCTGGGTGTCAGGAAGCATTATTTCTCTTCCCTCCTCTTGTATATCTCATCCATACCAGTGAAAAGTCAGGCTTGTAATTCCTCACAGTACTCAAGCTGAATATTCAGAAAGATTGGAAGGGAGAAGTCTTCCCTTTAGAGTCTGTGACACAACAAACTGGATTTCAGCTCAGCTGAAGAGCTTTTTTGAAGACACTTGGCTTACATTGTAAACTGTAACAGCAGTGACCTTGCTGTTATGAAGGCAAGAGGACCACTTAAAAATATTTTTAAAAAAGGAAAAATCAGTGTAATATCCATGGCTGCAGACACTTGTAGTGACCAAACATCATCTGCTTGAACTACTGCCATAATTATAAGTATTACCTGGATAGCAGCCTGGAGCTGGGAAACCAAGAAACCTGTTGTAGTGATGGGAGAGGAGAGAGGTGTCTACTGTTGTCAACCCACTGCAAAGAGAGAMGAGAATGAAAAATTAAAACATCTGAGAAACTGTGAGAGTGTGGAGCAGTGTGGTCTACTTCCACGTTTGTTTKGCAAAGGTGAAGTTCTGAACAGTTATAGGCTTTGTACCCATTTAATTCATAAACATKAAATACTGGGAAAGAAAACTTTATYTGTTCTAGCATAAGAAGACAGCAATAGGGAACTAGTAACAGCAGCCACTGCAAATGGGAAATCCCCTGCCTGATAGTTTTCCATCCTCTGATTAGAATAGAAATTTTTAAAATATTATAAGGTGTGGAAAGTGCAGAAGCAAGGATTTTTTYTACTGCATTTTAAAAAATTTCTTTTTGGGGCAGATATTTCTTAACCCTCAATGCTTGACTTTTTTCGAATAGGGACAGCATTGAAGCCTGAYGGTTCATCAACAACACAGGAAAGAGTAATGACAGCAGATAAAAGCCTAATGAAAGGAAGATTTTAGCAAAATCTGAAATAGAATTWTGGAGAACATCCTCTCAACATTTTCTTATCTTGTGGGCTAGTTCAGCACTGCCTACTTTCTCCATTTGAAGAGCAGATATTCAAAGAATTGCCTTTCCTTGCTGGAGAGGTGACACTAACTCACTCCCATGCAGCAACCCATGTAACTCTAATACCATTTCTGAGTTTGCCAAATGCTTCTCARAAGACCTGCAGGCTTTTTTTTATTTTTAAGGATTGCTACCCAAACACTGCAGTCACCCCAAATAAAGATGGAACTGGTTTAATTTAGAGATAAAGGAAGCTTTTTTTGTTGAGCTACTGCCTCACACAACAGCTCACTAACTTKCTTCATCAAGTTAGAAATGTTCCCTGTATGGGTAGGTGACTACCCACAGACAGATCTGTAACAGATCATCTGCATTTGCAGGATGCATAAACAGTGCTAGGAGCCAAAACCTTAGAAGAAAAGAAAAGATCAAAGAATGTGAAAAAAAAAATGGACTTACCCAGTTTTGGAGGAAATCCTTTCTGACATYCAGCAGCTGGTTCTTCTGAGGAATGAYTTCCACTAGATCCACTCCTACATTCACCTCACTGCTTTCATGCAGAGCGACCTTTGATTTCAGGAACAGAGACTGAGTATTTATGATCTACCTATGAACCTTTCATCTGATCTGAGAGAAATTAACCCAACAGAACACAATGAGTAAAGGTTGTCATGGGTCTTGTCCAATTCCTATGCTCAAAAACAATGTATGAACATCACCAAAGTTGGTATAAACCAGTTGAAAAGTCATACATAGCTCTGRTGCTTTGGTAAAGAGCATCTTGCCCAATTGAACTGGAGATTCTGCCCATCTAAAGAAATTCTTACCTGGAAAATCGAGCCTGACAATGGACTCAGGAAACGAAAGCACAGTTGAGTACAAAGATCAGAGTGATAGCCAAGTGGTTAAACTGGAACACAGCAAATGAGAAGGTGAAACTGTTAAGTGTTAGGAATTTGCTTAGCACTGCTTTGAGGAAGCTTTTATGCATATATACCTGCTGCTGGCAGGGCAAACCGGAGTCAAGCTGGCAGTGCCAGCTGATTCCAAAGTTTCATGGGCTTCTCATTAATAACAAAACTTATACAGATAGCAGTGAGTCCTTTCTGGCCTTTACAAATGCACAGGACACATTTACCTGGCATCATTGCYAGGAATCAGAAGGTTGCTGCTGGGAATCAGTACTAGAAAATGGGCAGGCATCTGAAATCAGAAGCTGTAAGGAAAGATGTCAAGCTCAGAGATGAGGTAAGGGAATAGCAGAGTTTTCCCTTTTAGCAAGTGTAGTTCAGCCAACCTCCAAAARGGACAGGAGGAAACATAAGAAATTAGGAACCCATCCAAACTCAGGACAGATAAAACTTGATCAGTAGATTATGTGCCTTCATATGCACACTAGAGAAATATCAAATGTAATGTCACATAAAACTGCTAAAAAGAAATAAGTTGAATATTTATGTTACAGWTCTTTCTCAAAATATTCTCTCCAAATTCCTGGATTCATGTCCTGGACTAGCCAACTAATACTGTAAGCTGTTGGTTTAAATCTGGCATAGGTTGGCTAGGTTGTGTGTGYTGAGAAAATGTCCTTGCTCCTTTCAAACAGAAGGCAGAGGATCAGTGGGTGAATTGGTCCTGGATGCAGGCATTTCATCCTATTGCAAGTTAATTATTATCTATATGGTTATATGTGCAAATCACTGTCTTTGCTTTTTATGATGACACAAGGCAATCAAAGATACGGTATAAAATTTCACCAGCTCCTGAATATCTATCTAAAGTTCAAAGTTAAATGGTGGACCCTTATGTCACTGTGATAAATAAAGCCATTTCCTGAAGTTATTTATATCCTAAGAGGAAGGGCACAACAATATTTGTGTGCAGTTTCCTGGAGGGATCAGGAAAATCATCACCCATCTAGGCTAATTATGGGCCCTTTCTTGCTGCCTTTGCAGAGAAGGAAACCCTTTYCACCAACCTCAGGAAGAAGGACCCAAAGAGTACCCTTCCCTTGCCTTGTTTCCAGCCTGAAGTGGTTTTTCATGTTGGCAGATGTGTTTTTTTGTTTCTTAACAGGAAGGATCCTGACACTGGATTCCCCTCTATAAAACAGCCATCAGTAAAATGTGTTAGGATTTCTTMCCACCCTTTCTTATCTGCCCACGGTTAACTTATCTTCTCATGTTCTGCTTAAGAGGAAATTGGAGACTATGGAGATCAGGCAGACCTCATGCACAAGCAGCCTGTCTTGCAGCCTCAGAACTCCACAGTTCCCAGCCTGTTCCCCACTGCTCCTCCACTCCTGGCAACATTATGTAAATCAAAGAAGGACATGAYACTTATTTCTATCTATTTAAATTCTTTTTCTTAAATGTCATCATTGTCCTCCTCTCGTAACATGCACGTGAATTCCCAGCTCCTCTCTAAGATGGGAAGAAATGTTTCATTTCCTTGCCATAAAAAGCACAAACATGACAGTCACAGGGTTGCAGATGCTGAGTTTGCTGCTACCACTCCCACCCCTGATCTCAAGTGAGGGCTGATCACCATGAGCTTTCCCAGGGCAGCACAGGCTGTGCTCTCCAGGCAGCAGCACTGGCTTCCCCTCATCACTGCCTTTGCCCACGGGGATGGAGGAGTCTGCCAGAGAGGAACAGACGTTCACAGCTGGGTGCAGGTTCTTCCTGGGCCAAAGCATCCCCACTAAGGCCATTTGTAGCTGACGGTCCTGTAACTCAACGAGCCCTTCATTGCACCAAGCTACTCCAGCCCTGCCCTGCACTGCCTCTGAGCAAAGCCAGCTCCAGTTTCAAAGCCATGTGACCACAGGCGTGCCTGCTCTTGYGGGGGTCCGAGTCTATTCACACGGCTCAGGTGAAAGGGTTGGCACAGTCCATCACCCTCCATTACATAAGCTTTGTATACACACTTTTTTGAAGGTACAAGGAAATCCTGTCTGATTCCTGCTAAGGAGAGGGTTCCCCAAATCTCAAAGAAAATAAACATGTTAAATGTAAAAATGTGCATGACAGCTCAGCCCTTTATCCCCCACTGTGTCTCCAGCCATGTTATTTCCACWTGTAAGAGTCTCAAAACATCTGGACATTGACTCCATGGGATATAAAGCCAGCCCCCTCCCGGGGCTACAGTCTAACTCACAGTGTGCCAAGCAAACACAGAAATTATCCTGCTGCCTTGGGCCAGCAATCTGGGTCCCACAGGTGACCCTTCCCCTCTGGCAGCCTCCCCAGCTCTGGCAGACAGCTGATGTTCAGTTTCATCAACCTAGTGTGGACRCAGGTGAGCTGAACCATGATCCCAGCATGTTTCCTAACCACATCTAACCACATTCCTACCCACACATTACACGTAATCTTACACCTCAYTGTGGCACAGAGGAACTATACTTTGGATATTGAGAACACCGGAGAGGAGCAGACCGTAAGTTACTGCAAGAAGCTGTTCACTCATTTGGGAATGGAATACTAGAGCTGAAGAAAAGTTGGTAGGAGTTAGCCAAAAGCAGCTGAGGAGAGGCATGACAGCACCCAGCTCAGTCTGCACAGATYCCCTGCTTTCACAGGCCTCTCAGCTCAACTTTTGTCCCAAAATAGCCACATATTTCTCTCAGCTYCTTTCTCCGAAGGAGTTCAGCACACCACCCCCAGGCACCCCCCTTTCCCTGCCCCCTRCATACCTGCTGTGCCAGCACTGCTGTCACCAGTCACCCCGGGGTGCCACCCACTCACAGGCAGGGAGGTCCACAGTGGATGGAGCTTCTCCTAAAGCTCTGTCTGGGAGGATCTAACCCGGCATCCCGGGATGTTATAAACCTCAGCTCCTCATGCTCTAGCCTAAACTAGAAGTTGCTTTTCTCTTTGAATAGTTGGCTAGCAGYGACATGACATCAACAGGGAGCAGAACTCAAGCAGAACAGTCGAATTACATCATCCAAAGGAACTGGAGCCCCTTGCTGCATTTGAAAAAGAGGACAGCTTAAAGCAAAATCACATGGATTTATTTTTCCTGGCATGAAGAGGTTCAGTCATCTTTTTGAAACAGAAAATATATGTTTGCTTGTTTAGTCATGAGTTAAAGATATTTTCCCCTTGGAGCTGTTTATATTATCTTGAAATTTCCCTTCTGTTTCTGAACCTCAAATAGTTAACATAAGAGCTTCAAAGGCTTTCTGAGATGAACACATGGCACAAAGGACTTTCAGTCTCTTTCCATTTCATACAAACACAGATAAAAGGTTTCAAGTGACAGAATGGCCTTAATATTTTGAACATCAAACTGAAACTGGGCCTTAGAAATCACCATGTTGGCAATGCCAGGTCTAACTAGTGCATTTTTATAATTTAATTCAGATATCTTTTTCACTGCTACTAATGAAGACTGTTGCACGACAGTGAAACTTCTTATTCACAGCTGTATTTTAGGAGGTTGTTTGTATATAGGACTGATGAAGCATGCAGTTCCATTTACTGATGAAACAAAACTGTGGGATTCACATATGGAAGTGGTTCTCAGAACCCTTAGTGCCAGAGCACTRCACCTACCCCCAGGGACAGTGCACACCATGGTGTGCTCTCAGGTTTTGGTCCCCCACTTCCCTGACCTGTAGATTAATGACCGCAAACCAGCCCAGCATCCCAGTTTGCAGGCAAAGGTGTCCAGTCACGTGGAATGGCTGAAAACACTGTATAAACATTTACCAAAAATGCATAAACAGTTRACATTAAAGGTGTGAATTTTTGTAGATGAGAGGTAAGACAGTAAGACAGAAAGTTCTCCTTGGTTTTCAGCAGGAAAGGATTTGTTTTGTCTACCTACTGCCTACTAGCACTTAATATGAAGCTTAAAACTACACCCGAAACAGCATGGAATCTGGAAAACATAAAAGCTAAAACTAAAGGCATCAGCAATACAACATCAATAAAAATGGCAATACTCTCCATTGTAGGCAAAAACTGCTAAGAACTGAGCTTACTGGTTATACTTATATTGTTTGTTAATTTCTTACTTTTGGACCAGAAATAATGCATTTTGAGAAAAAACCAACAGAATGATCTGAAAAGAGAATCACTAAGCATGAGCAGCATGTTTCAGCAGTTCCTTGTTTAGAAAGTTGAAAAATGGTGAACACAGAAATCTTACAGTGTATCTGAAATAGAACACCTGGTGAGAGATACATACCATTCATGAGCCACTTTTACTACAATGAAATCTTCAGAGCTCCAGACTGGAGTATGGGTTCTGAGCTAGCRAGACTTTGAGATGAACATGGACAAGCTCCATCTCAGAGAAAAGAATAGGTGGAAAAACAACTTGAACATAGGATTAGTGAGCTTCCAGCATTCATTGGAGCAGAAACTGAGCCCACCATCTATCACCAGGTATTAATCCTGCTTGCATGAATCTCTCCAATGGGAAAAGGGAGAGGAGTCTGCCTCAAAAYCACGGTTTCCATCCCTATTTTTCCCTCAGGTCAGAAAAGCTGCGTAGATTCAAGACTTCTGAACATACTGGTGAAAAACCACCTCATCTTGCCGACTGTGTTTTGATCACAACAGGWGTTTATTTGGTACGGATATTAAATTCCAGCTCATTGCCATGATCCCTGGGCGAAGGAAGGCACTTTCAGCAGATACATTTGTTCACCTGTCTGAGCAGGGCAAGGCAGCCAAATCTTTCTCCTGTGTTTCCTACCCAAGTCAAGCAGGCAAGCCCAAGGGCCAAGCTTTCAAAAGGTCCTCTGTACTTACAGTACTTGCAGCATGGCAAGATAGAGAAGCCCGGAGCAGTGTCTGCTCCAAAGGCCTTACAAATGCACCAGACATGGGAGCAAATAAGGYTTGGAGAAGCTAAGTGGCACACCAGTTCTCACATTTCAAGGTTAGCACAGTCACTGGAGTTAGARCTATTTCACAGTTTAAGAGTGCCAAATATTAGAAGCAACAATTACTGCAMAACTTACAAACTGGTGGCATGGACAATTGTCTACTTTTCCCATTATCCAAACAGGAATTGTGAGAGAACACCTGCTAAAGTGTGCTGTAAATTTTTCAAAGTCTGGAATGTCTTATATGCAGAGCATGTAAAACAACATTCAATTAAAAATCCAACCCTAAAGAGCAACCCCTCCCACCCCCAAACCACACTAAGACCTCACCTTCTTCAGATTATTTTTCACTTCTATAAGGAGCAGTTCCAGCAAGTCGCCACAAGTCGCTATAATGTGCTAATTACAGAGCAGTGCTGGAGGTCTGTGGGAGTTTTTTTAGTTCTTTCCAGTTAAATTTAATTCTGGAATCAAGCCTTGGCACAAGCAGTAGTTTCAGCAACATGTTCAAGGGCATAGAAAAGAAATAGCCAAAACCTATTATAGATACATAAACTGAGGTGGGAAATTCAAGAGCTTGCCAAATAGCTACTCTGCCTGTGACCCTTAAGTAGCAGGATTACAAAATTCCAGTCACYGAAAGATTATCTTCCAGAAAGAAGCACACAAACCAAAGTCTCAGGTAGTTCAATATTAGTTTATTAAATCAGCAATTTTTATCACTGCTTTCTAAAAATGATTACAAAGCATATTAAAATATATTACAGTATCTGCAAAGAATTTACTGTGTAATGAAAGTGCAACAATAATGAACTTACAACTTTGCTTGCCTAGTTGGACAAACTGAAGCACACTGCACAGATCAAGCCTTTCCTCAAAAATCAGAGTGCATTTTAAGTGAAAACAGTGTTTAACAAAAATATTAGAAAAGGTGAGCATGTGAAATAGAAAATGGAGTTCACGATGATTCTCTCAGTGCTAAGTTACACATATCTATCAAACCATACACTTCAAATTCTGCTTGAGAGGCAACAATTTAAAGAGCCACCAAAATGAGTGCACATTGTGAAGGGAACAAAGAGACAGAAAGAAAAAGAGGGTGCATTTYAAGTGCTGGCAATAAATGTTGAATGCCAGGGACTACATACCTCCTGCTTTGAGACCAGATTCCACGCAAATTCACACCACACCCAATTAACAACTGGGACCTCACCCTGACTGAAAAATCTTTGTAAACTCTCCAATTTCAAGCTGTCACAGCTTTTAAGTCTCTCAGTGTCCTGCAGTGTGGTTATGAACTGTAGCTGCTCCAACCTACAACAAAAACCTCATTTCTGAAGGAATAGAACTAGGGTTGCAAATTACAACTGTGTTGTGAAATAGTTGGAGAAAAAGTAAAAGCAGCAGTTTCTACTTTAGTGTAAGACAGTAGGCTACGTCACAGGGCACAGATTTCACAGGATTACTTACAGACAGCTTTGAAAATTTTGCAGAAAATGTTATTAGAATCTTAGGCATAAAATGTCCAACCAATCCAACAYCTTCACCTTTCTTCAGCAGACATTAGTAACAAACTGAACACCAAATTACCTCATACTGCTGTTACCAATAACTACTTAGGGCATACTATTCTGAGAGAGGGCAATCCTCCTCACTTCTCATGTATTTAACACACGGCTTCACTAACTCCACAGGACATTATCCAAATAGTTGTGTGTGGCTGTGAATGGGCTTGCAGACAGCCAGCAAGGCAAATGGGGGAGGCCTATGGACCTACAAGGATTTAGTGAGGAGAGATCCCCTCCCCTGAGCAACAGCAACCTACTCCATCAGTTTAGTTGTGCAAGAAACTGCTGTTTAAAGTYCACATGAAATGTACTTTCTTTCTATCATTTAAGTGTGATGCTAGTTCACTGTACCACATACCTAGAAATACCTTTATTAGCTGAGGATGCCAAATATGAAACACTCATTTTTCTCCAGACAGCCAGAGAAAATCCACCTCTACTCCTATACTTGCTTCATGCATTCATCTTCGAATTCTACAGGAACACAAAGCAAAACACTACAACCCCATCTAGGCAAAATATTTTAACTTATCAAAATGATGATGATGTATTTGTCTGCCTTAAGACCAAGTTAGCATATTGTCACAGAGACTGAGGAAAAGGCTGTGTTCTTCATTTTACTACCAACAACACTATAAAAATAAAATAAAACCACTGAAAGGATCCTGCTCTTCTCACTGAAGGAGGATATTTCTAATGGCATGGGATCACATAGCTCCAATATGTCTGGAGCATCACCCCTGGAAGCTACATGTGGTGGGAACTCAAGGGTGAGTCCACCCCTGCAGCCCTGTGCTGCTGCAAAGCAAGGTAAGGCAGAGGCAGAAGATCAGCCACTTCCCAGATCCTCTCAGCTTTGCCTACACTACAGCATCCCCAATCACAAGCTTGCATTCTTTTTCCTGGTGGCTKTCTTGATCAAGCTAGTCACTAGTACTAAGCTGGTCAGTAGTGTATAAAGTGGTACTGACTGCAGACACTACCCACAAACAAACACACGGTACTACTTCTGCAGCCTTTTTCTTTTTCTTGACACCTGCAATGTCTATAGACTACTTTTTGTTCAATCAAAAATAAATTACATAGAAAATAGTYACTCTGCAGATGTACAGTCACAAASGTAGACTCAGCATCAAGTTTCACAGCTTTACTGAAGTGCACAGAGATGCACTAAGGTAGGTTAATTTGGCTCCTAATTTAGGTCTAACAGAAATAAAGTTGGTATGCTTGAATGACAGGAAAACACCTAAGAATTAAAAAAAACCCCACAAACTAAAAAAAATCAAGTCCTCAGAACAATTTAACTATGCCAGGACATCCTTGATACAGGCCCAGAAACCTGGCAAGGTAAAGGAGGTGTTCTGCCATTACTTAAAATAGCATAATTGTTTTCCCATGGAAGAGCCCTGACAAAATTCATGGAAATTGCACCTCAGAATAGAACAGATGTGGAAAGATGAGAGGTCTAGAAAGATGTGAAGTATTAAACCTGACAACCAACAAATACATGATTTGAAAAAAGAAGCTGAGGCTTTTCTTAGATCACCCACAAAACAGTACATGGAAGTGTGACTAMAACCTTAACTGGGAGACAATATCCAAACTATTTCCCTCCCCACCCCTATTGAAAGGATGTTAAAGCACTTCTTGGCTTGCTCTGTCTCAGAAGGCATTACTGCTGTCACTYACTGAGACTTAACAAAAAAGTGCTCAAAACTACAGTACCTTTGATGTGTAGGATCTTTCCTATTACAAATGGAATACAAGTCAATTCAGGCTCTCATACACAGACCAGAACTGACTGCCAAATCTGATTCTAGGAAAGAACTGGCCCTCCCTGAAAGATTCAAGTTCACAGGGCCAAAGACTTGCCTTCYTTTAAGGTACTGATAAAAATCAGTTGTAAGAAGACAGTATGTACAACTTTGATTGTGTGTTGTTGGGAAGTAAATGTTCATTAAGCATCGATTCCTTTCATGGATTGTTTTCAATAAAGGAGTAATATTTGGAGAAACGAGTCTATARTTTATTACAGTAAATGTAACAGTTCCTGTTAGCCTCCCTAACTTCAAATCTGCCACCACGGGAATTGAATCTCTCTTTTGTGGTTGTCAGCTACATGTTGGCAAAAGAGTTAAAACTTTTAAATATATTATATATTAAAAAATACACAGACATAACTGTCTAATTAGCTGTAAATAGAAATTAAATACCAATGAAAATATCCCAAGACAATTTGATGTGCTTTAAAGAGGCTGACTTTGAGCAATACACCTTTTCTGAACAGAAAGTGAGGCTTAATTACAATGCAAGCATGGTTTTTTTTAGCTTAAAAAACCCTTCTGCTGTCACTTTGAACCATTCAGAAATTCATTGTCTGCRGAGAAGCTAAGCTTAAACCGCAAASAAAATTATAAATCCAAGGAACAAAGGAGATCTCAGTTCTTCTAATGATAATACTGAATATATAGTGCTGTGTAAAACTGAAGAAGCTGTTCTCCAGACAGATCAAAAAATAACTTCAGTATTTTGCATTCCAGCTATACTCTGAAATTTTAAAACAAGTTTGCTAATATTCTGAGCACTTAGAAGAYTCTCCTTATCACTCTTCTATCTTTTTCTAACTCCAATTAAATAATAAAATGAAAAAAAAAAATCCTTTTATATCACCCTTTTCTTAGATGATAGAGATGCTGACWTTCACTCAATGGCTTAAGTACATTTTTACATTTAAATATTCCTTGCACAGGGAAGTGAATTTAACATTTTCAGTTGCAGTGTGCTATTAAGAATAGTTTGGATACATTTTGCGTTGATAACTATTTAGGTTTGGTGAAGGTCAGCAACTTTTATGCATGGTCTTTTCTGCTTTATGGTTGTTAAGGCAGAGAGACATGGACACAGGWCTACAAAAACATTTTCACCTTATGATAGAGCTATTATAAGGCACTTGTGATAAGCATGTCTGAGTGAAGGTCAGCAGGGACAGTGACACAAATTTTCCCTGCTGCCATGCCCATAACTTCAGTAGCTTGCGTGAAATGTGCTGTGAGGTTTAAGGATCTAAGCTTAACTTCAAATTTTGGTATTTTCAACACATTTCCTATGGGATATTCAAAATCCTCATTCTTTTCCCTGTATCATTCATTCTGCTGTCTGGAAAGGTTTCCTGTGAGATGGTGGCACCAGGTGGGAAGGCAGCGTGCCAGGCAGTTCATATCCATCCAGTTTGATCTTGATGAGATGTTTTGCTAATGCAAACTCTTCATCATCCARCATCCCATCACCATCACAGTCTGCAAGCTTCCAGATCTTCCCCAAGACGCTGTTGGGTAGTTTAGAAGTCACCATCTCCTTCTTTGCACTAATCCCAGATATTTTGCCATTGATTGGTGACAGAGTGTAGAAAATCTCATCGTAAGCAGGTTTATCTTTGGCAACAACCCACTCCTCTTCATCAGCTCCTTCCTTAGCACCTTCCCCATATCCATGGCCAAAAGGTCCTGCCATGGTGCCATCAAATGCTCCACCATGTACCATCTCTGTGGGCATGTTGCTCTCTTCCTGTCTGATTAGGTTCATCAGGGAGGCRATTTTGTTGGCCAGCATGTTATCCACAGCTTCAATTAGCTTTGGTTTCAAAGAATGAAATTTAGTGAAGTCACAATTCTCCAGCTGCTCCTGTGAATGACACAGTGACAGCAGTTAAAAACGATTCCTATACATTGAGAAGTTTAAAGAAGGGGCTTCAAATTAAAATATTCAAGTAASAATTCACAATTAAAACAAGTAACTTTTGAAGCTGTTTCTACAGCTGAAATTCCTCTTGAAGGAGAAACAAAAGTGAGACATATGTACCATACAACCAATATATTTGATCAAACACACTAAGACAATTTTGCAACAGCGTATGAGCTTGTCTATTAAATTACATTTGCAATACAATTTTCAAAGTGCAGTAGATAAAACCACAGCAGTTGATGAATGTTACCCAGCAACTTTCCATTTGATGAYTTTTTTTCCAAACATCAAAGAAAGCTGGCAAGTTAAGTCCTCAGTCCTGCTAGCACTCATGCAAGTGTTTAAAGTTAAAAATAAAATCAAATGTTTGCAGAATGGATCTGATTTTATAGATTAGACTTCTTGGTTGTGGTTAGGTCAGGAATAAGTGTCCTTTACCAATAAAGAAAAAGCTGAGTTGAGATAACAGCGGTGGTGTTTTATAGCAGTGCTGACAGAACTCATGAAGTCAGATGGTCCCTGTAAAATTTAGGAGTTTTCATCCTACTAACAGCAGTGAGTTGTTTACCTAGGTGATATGTACTATTCCAACACAAGCCCAAGCACGTTTTATACCACAGCGCTGGGAAACGAAAAATGCTTTAGGCAATTACTGAATTTTTTCTACATGCAAAATACTTGCCAGGAAGAGAGTTACAGTGGAAAAGGTTAAAAAAAMCCCAAACATCACCACCACCACCACCTCCTGTAAAATGGTGTTTAATTTCTTTAACAAACTCATCCATCCCCTCAAGGAGCTGCTCCTRTACAATATCACAATGACCATGACATGAACCCAAGACACCTGAAGCAGTTTTTACTGGGTAAAAACAGTCAACCAACAACTCTGTTGCATACACAATCATGTTATTTACAGCACCTGATCAGAATAAATTTATATAGTGCAATAAATCTCAGRAAGCAAAGGTCAACTTGATATCTGTTTTGGCATAATTTTGTTTTCAAACAATTTTGTTTTCTCACAATTTTGCTCATTACAGAGGTGACTGATCTCTCCTGYACATATTTGCTGCCATCTGCTGCTGAGGCTTGACTGATATATACTGTAAGTTTGAAAGGGTTCCATTCAAATTTTGTTTCAATATTCAGATCTCTCATTCTGCATCACAAAMAAAAGCAGCAAGGGAAGAAAGAGTCAACTTTTGCCACAAAATCCCCTTTCAAAGCCTAACTCATAAAACCCCTGTAACAATCCTACSTGTGAAAACTTAGCTAAAATACATCTTATGCTTCATCTATCATTTGCTATCTCATGCCAATAGTTGATTCCCAGGTTAAATATCTTAGTTCATGAAAGAAACTTGTGCCTTCCTAYAGATAATCAGCCAATCATCACTCCAGATGATTAGCTGTGCAAGTGTACCACATATATTGTCAGAGTGACACGTCTGGAAAACATCCTCCATCACACTCATGAYTAGWCCATGGTCAGAGCAAACTGCAGGTTCCTTTTCTCTTACTCTTCAGCTTTCAAGGTGAATTGCCCTCTAATTCAAAGGCCATTTAAGAAGCCTATGATCTGGGATACAAAAATTGCCAGTTGATGCTTGAAATCAYTGCTAACACAACATTAGTTGTTTTTCCCTAGGATATTTTCTAAACAGCTCATCTCAAATCAGAGAAAAGAAATAAGAAAGGGACAGAAGGTTGGTTGAAGGACTGCAGAAAGTCCAAAAGAGGAAGAGATAAAATGTATTTAAAAATTAGTTGTGCCTCCTTCAAGAATACAATCTTAACAGGACAGGAAAAAAGCAAAAGACTATTTTCAGAAGCAAGAGCTTTTAAGCTGTACTTTTCAGTAACACACTGCCTTTTTTACTCGCTGGGAAACAATACCAGTAAAAACAGGAACAGAGCAGAGTAAAAATGAACTTATGACTAAGGATACCTTCACCTACACAAATATTTGACACCATTACAAAAATGATAAATAYTTAGGATTCAAAACAAGAAGCCCCTTAACCTGTGAGTGTTCACTGCCATTTTATTTGCACAAAGCCTCTAGCACTCTCTGCCAGGAGAGACCAAGTACTGACTAAAAGGACAGAAGGTCAGATTCCTTATTTTCATATTCTTTATGTAGTCCTGTATCAGTGAATGCACACTAATAAAGTTACCATTCTTTTTTGGTCTGTACCACTTCCAAGCTACTCTAATGTCATATCAGTCAAACAACTGTCACTCCAACTCCTCTACTGCCAAAGACCCTAAGCTGCAATGCTGCAATATTCTGTTCTACCTTTTCCAATCTGGCAATCCTGCTACACAGTTAAGAGTTATTTYAGTGGAATGGTAAWCTACCATCTTACCTGCATTTTTTTKACTTCAGGGAAGTCCCCTGCTGAGATATGGTATTCCCTTTGCAGCTGGATGTAGATCTCTGGCAACTTGTTGATCAGCTCCTTCTTCTTGTTCTCTTTCCCAAATACAGAGGGCATCTCTTTTTTCAGATAGCTGATGATATAAGCATGAACCTAAAAAGAAGCAAAATTGAAATCAAAACTACTGTTTACTGACACTTAGCAGCAGCATTCCTCACCTAGGTCATAAAAAGAAACAGAAATATGTTTCCCTRAGGAAAGATATTATCAACCACTGTTTCTGGAACTTTGTGTTTACATGAACAGTTAGCTGTCAGTCAGTTATTATTAGCTTTTGCTGCTTTCAGCATTCCTTTGAGGGGCAGAGAAAAAGGAAACACATTTCAAAGAAATACACATGCACACTTGCTRTTTTAAGGAGAATGCTGGTACAGCATTCTCTGAGTACCAACAGCAACAGAAAAAGCAAGACCCTAAACCCCATGTCCTGAAACTACACACAGAGCTCCAGCCACCCTGGTCCATCTGTATGATTTGTAACCCATGTGCCTCACCAGCCATTGTGGGAATCAATGGGCTAATTCCTTCAGTAATCCAAGTATGCTAAGTGGCAGGGCTATCTATTTGAAGTGATACTGCATTTCTACCTATTCACTCACAGAAAAGTGAGTACCTACAGTCTGTACAGCCACCTATGCAGAGCAGCCCCTTCCAATAGGAGCAGAATGCCATGGCTGCCTTGTGAAGCCCTAGGGAGAGAARTTGAGTCTTTCCAGCTTATAAAGAAAGACATTAATTTAGGATGTCTTTAAACACATTGATTCCTGCATTGTCATCAAAAAAACCCGTCCTGCCCACCTTCCTTATGCCTTTATTCTGAACCACTCTTCTCTTCCCCCTTGCCACTCTCCTACCACCTTTCCCCACCAAAAGGATCTGCTTGGCCACAGAGCAAATGATCAGGTCCAGAACAGAAACAGTGGCTGCACTTCCTAACKGAGGTGAGTTCACCTATCCAGCTCATTGTGTGGACACATGGATATTCATTTTGCACACAAGAGGGAAGGCACCAGGGCAGAGCCTTCTTTTAGAAGTAATGCATGGCTACCACAGCTTGATGTTATCAGACTGCTCTCCTAAGCTCTGACCTGGTCAGCACCACAGCAGACAAATGACCTCCACAACAGGATGTCTTTACAGAACTCAGGTCCTTTTTCMTTTTAAAAGAACGTAGCTGTCCACAAAACAGAAGTTACTTACAATTTCCACACACACAGAAAAAGAGTTAAAAATTAGGTATGTCTATCAAACTGTTGAGCAATAAACAGGTGAAATTTTGAAGATTGGGGGAAGACAAACTACTATTAAAAAGCATCAGTAAAACAGGTGATTGCTTCAGTGTTGTGTAAGTATAATACTTAATACCTACCAAACCATGACAAAATGTGTATTATAGCATTTTACACAAGCCTTACACAATCTGCACACAGCAATTACTCTCCAATTCATTTCCTTACTTCTTAAGGAGGAAACAGAAAAAAAAAATCATTGCTTTTAAAAGAAAAATGATGTAGCCAGTTTTTATGTGCACATCTTAAGTTCACAACTTTCACATAATAACACTTTCTCATATCTAAAAAGAGTGTATGCATTTTAATGGCAAATAAATCTACTTTTCTATAGAAGAGAGAGAAAAAAACTACAGAAGCATAAACCCATGAAATTTTTTAAGAGTATAGATATGAGTATTTCTCCAGAACTACAGAATGGATTCAATAAGGGTATTTTTAGAGCATTTGTAAACATTTGTAAGTAATTTTATGGATCTTATGTCTAAAATAATATTTCTATCAAACCCAGAAAAGTATGTTTATAATTCATAAGCACTAACAGTTTCACATGTTATTCTATGAGGCCTAAGGTCTGCCAGTATGCACATGTGTTTTTTGTAGATAAGAACAGYCCCCATCTTCAACATGGGATAGTGAGTCACAGGATGTAGGGGAAAAAAAAAAAAAAAAGCCTAACGACCAAGTTTGACAGCTTTTTAGAGTTTGTTTTAATTTCTGGTTACCATAAATGCTTTAGAAAACATTAAGAAAAAGGTARTACTGGAACAGGGTAAAAGAAACCCCACACTCAATGCTGTAAAAAGTGATTTTTGCCTGTCAGTACTTTGAGAGCAGTTTGGAAGGCAGAAAAATGACACTTGATTACATTGCTGCTTTCCTGCAGATAAACAGTTTATTCCCCTTCCGTAGCTGTCTGATAYATCCTTAAGAGCACTGCATTCTGTATTTACTTTTATTATTATCCATTTTTATTTTACATTTCATAGAAAAATCTAAAAATTTATTCAACTGACACTTCTTCAATGCCAAAATGATTGTAACAAATGAGAACAAAATGCTGCCAACATTTATAAAACAGACTGGATCTGAGGTTGCTCTGGGATCAGAGCAACTTTTTACACATCATTGTGATTTTAAACTGAATTTTCAAAGCAACTTCTACAGCATGCCTTAAAGCTCACGCCACAAAAATATCCCCAAACAAACAGCTCCCCTGCAGCCCCAAAAAATGATCCCACCAAAAAAACCCCAAAAGTCTGTCTTCATGTTCAGAAAGTTAAATAAGTCAATACAGGAAGCACCACACACCCCCAGACAATTATTCATATATCAATAGAATTGTAAGTCCTCTTAATTTTTGATTGGAAGTTCACATTAAAATGTGTTTCAAGGAAAATGTATTTTGTTTGGTAACTGCACAGGAAATGAGAGTTCCTGTCTGTTACCAATAGCTTTCTTCCCAAATTACTCTCTTCTCCTGGAAAAAGTGACAATTCAATCCAAGATTAAAAACTGTGCTAGAAAGACAGTTTATAGCAAGAGAAAAATTGGGAAGGTTACRAAAGGACATGCTGAGAGCAGCAGASACTGCTCATTCGATTTTGTTTTCTTCTCTTTTCTTACCTTTGCAAGTCTTGCCCTTTTAATGAGATCATTGAGTTTCCTCACAGCAGCCTTCTGTGGGAGACTCTGGATATCCTTGAAAAGATCCTGTGCCTCAGCTTCGAAGAGTCTCCGATTGTCTGTGTTCCGGAGGGGATGGGCCCAGAAGGAGCCGATGTAGACCCGCAGGACCTCTGGCGTGTCGATCACCTTCCCCAGGGACCACATGAGAGCACCATAGACCCTCATCAGCTGCTGTGTGTCCACCTGGTCAGCCTTATTCAGCACCACTCGGATCTTGTCATCCTGGCCCCGGAATGACTTAATGGCYTCCGAAAACTCATCAGATATATCCAGCTTATGGGCATCAAAAAGGAGGATGATGCGGTCAACCCTCTCAGCAAACCACTGGAGGACTTGGCAGAAGTCATAGCCTGAAGGAAGAACACACGGTTACAGTCTTACAATTAAAAAAAGCAGACCTTGGAGAGGGTAGGGCTGGGTAAAGAGAACAAGAGGGTAACCGCCTCTACCCGGAGGCAATAAGGAGATTTATGACTCAAGAGGACAATATCTGTGGAAAGCTAAGTCAGGACAATTGTATCCTGCATTTCCTTGGACCAGTCTCACTATTACCACCTTTTGTTTTATCACTGCCCTTTTTTTATCTCACACCCACATTTGTCTCTTTCCAGAAGTCTGGTTCCAGCACAGCACCCAAGCTAAACAGGAYTGTGGGGCTCTGATCACAATCTCTCTTCATCACTGCCAATACTGGTCACTTTGGTAGCACTGCTGATCTGAATTAACAAGGAAAATAGTGCGTGTGCAGCATTACAGTGCAAGTCAGCAACCAGAAGTATTTGGATTTTAAAACCATCTTCATACTAATCTCTCCTTACATTGCAACACTTGCTGTTATTTTTGCCACAGCAGACTAAGAAKTACAACTTAGAAGTAGTGACTGCATTGCTGATGGCTTTGAGGACATGGCAGGTTACAGAACATGAGCAGTGACCTTTCTGATCACCTGAGACAAGCTTTATCATGTTCTGAAGGAAAGCCTATTCATAGCACCCATCTAAATGCTTTTACAGGTTCAGCTGGTACCTAATCCACGCAACAAACATGATTCAGGAGCTCCTTACTCAGAAGTGACACATCTAATCCGCAGAGTCACCACTGGTGATGCRGCTTTGAGTTTGGCATGGCTGTGACTCATCTAGTATGAGTAAGGAGCAGCAAAGTATGTCCTGGGAGCTTCTTGCTTTAAAAAAAAAAAAAAAAGCAATACCCATTTTCCCCTGAACTCTTTCCCCATACTTTTTGAAACACTTGCCTTCACAGCACCCAATCATGGACTAAACATCCCCTCCCTTCCTAGAAGGGGCTCCTCCCTACATCCTGCCAGACACTCATTTTTCCTTCCGAATTTTGCAGACCACACAGACATTTCTGTCTGCAAGGGCATGAACATCACCAGTGATGCCACAGAAGTAGCACAGGGACAGGCATTGTCTGACCAGGGGACAATGCTGGCAGACATCTGCACATTCTCCTGCAGCCACTTACACTGCCCCTGAACTGACAGGCAGGAAGCTTCTGGCACATCCTCCTGCCGACAACAGGAGCGGGATAGGTGTGTCTTGAGACATCTTTGAATGTTGCCCTCTGTATATATTTTTGACCCTTCAAGAAAATCAGCTCCTTCAGCTGCGGCCTGGATGCTTTCCAGAGTTAAAAATAGAGCATGCTGGGAAATAGTGCATGTCCTCTAATTTTACATAGTCCATTTACTGTTTTCCTGCATGTTAAAATGCAAGTTAATATTTTAGTCCTCTCTTGGTCTCAGAAGGCTTCCACTTAGTCCTAGTGAAACCTGTCAAATTTTACTATTGTAAATAGTTCAGCAGTAGCTAGTGAGATGGGAAAAAAACACCAACAGCAAAGAGACAAGGTCCTACACTGAGGTCCTGTAATGTTATTCTTCCATCAAACATTCTAAATAAGAAAAGCTGCAGCTTACAAATGTTAGACACAAGCTAAACTTACAGAAAGCAGAACCCTCTCAGACAGAGATACATTTAGGGATGGCAGAAAACATCTTGTACAATCCTGCTTACATTTGCACACAATAATTTAGAAAGTCATCAGAGAGACTCAAACTTCAAAATGTACTAAATTAGACCTATAGCATAAATACGTTTAAGTCAGACTGACTCCTTCAGGAAGCAGGTCAGAGAAACCTTGCTGTGTGCAGCATCTCAGAACAAGTCAAGTTTATGCTCCCCAAAACCACCTGTGTGCAAACTGCATAAGCAGCCCAAAAGCCATTTACAGGAAATGTATCTGACTATGCAGTACTTCAGCCAAGGCTGAGTGTAGTAATTTCTAATCATTATAGTGTGGAATATGTGCATGCAATAAATGCCTAGGCACTTGTAGATAACTTCTTGTATGCTGGTGCCTAAGTACATGAAACCTTTATTTAATGTGCCCTCAAAGCCTGGGGCACTGAGAGAACAGTGCTCTAAAGCCAATTCCCAAAACCTCATCTTTGGTACAGCCACACTTTAAACATGATTAAACCTAACAGCATACAGGAGAATCACACTGATAAAGGAACTGTGACAAGAGACACATTCAAGACAATCCTTAACACATGGAAAAAAATTAATGAAGTGCAATCTAATCAAGTTAAAGCCCGTGAAACAGGTAAGAGCTTGAGGTAATCACAGAGCTATGTCAAAGTAGGTGAAAGTCTATCATATCAAAGGGCATGCCAGTTAAGTTGTAACAATTGATAAGGCATATCAATTTTGTGTCTTGTGTTATCAAGACAAGAAATTTCTGAACAATAGGGGGAAAAAAGCCCTGTTTTGTTAAATCACAGGAGCAATTCTAGATGGTAGTAAAGAGTCATGGTCGGCAACACAGGACTACCAATGAAACATAACCTGGAGTGAAACACAACTCTGTCCTGCACTTGGAAGTCTGAGAATTCCACAGCGTTACCTAATGGTGTTGGATTTGGTAACACAGTTGCTCACTTTTTCAGTGGCATATTAGTATGATACTCTAGTTTTCTGCTAATGTCATGCTCCCTTCCATACARTTACAAAAGTGGCAACAGATACTTGAATGCTGCCAAACATAATTTTCTTGATTTAACAAGCAAAGAAGGGGTAAGATGCACCTAGTTTTAACCTGAGGAGAAAAAAGGGAGCTGGAAYCCACAATGGAGAAGCAGACCACCACTGATTTTATTAGACTGTGTTAACTGGGATCTAAATATTTTGTGGACATTTTATGAGAGGATTTTTCTCTTTCAGGACTAAAAATCATTAGTTATACACTCA
>CADDXX010000053.1:1644898-1703409 GCA_902810485.1 Alauda arvensis | reverse complement strand
TGTTTATTTCCTCTGACAGAGACACGAAACACAAGCTTCCATTTCTTMAGCAAAGCTCTGAAAACAGAGGGCAGCATAAGCCACACCCTGCCTCACTACCATTTACAACTCCACAGAAAAGTGACATGCACTTAAAYGCAGCTGAAGAATGCAAGGAAGAAAGTTGTTTACATTATACTGTTCTGTTTAAATAGTTTCTCAAGACAGGTTAATGTTTAAAACAGCTTGATAAACAGWGCTCTGTTCTCTGCAGAATTTTCATATTATTAAAAATATTCTCATTTGCTCTTTCTCCTCCTACCATTTGACTTCCTCTTTTGACTGTATTATATTATGGCATGACTGAGCAACTTCAAGAAGCAGCTCTAGCAGTTGTGCCCACAAGAAACCCACCTTATTTAYGGCCCCACCCACGAATTTTTCAGACATGACCAACCTACAGATACTAGGAAACATTTCTTCATTCATGAACTTCAACAGTATATATGAGTCATTATTACTCCTTGGAATGCAATTAAAATGATGAAAACAAGGCTTTTTCTCAGGAGTGACAAAGCACTAACTAGCCAACAGACCATGCAACTGCAGCCATTTGCAGCCACAGCAGCAGGATGACAGAAATACCCAACCCCACCAGCTTTCAAGCGAAAAAAATCCAAAGCTGACACGTAGCCTTAAAGTATGGGTTCTACAGGGTTTGCAGTATGAAAGYATGGGACAGACCACCACACAGCACCAGTAAAACAGGCTCCCCAAAGATTAGGATGCTGATTTGTCCAGCAGAGCAGAAAAAACTTAGTGAGCTTGGTTACTATAAAGCTCTGCAACTCACCTCTGCTGATGCGCTGCTTCTCTCCAGAGAGAATGCCAGGGCTGTCAATGATACTGATGCTCTTCAGGACCTCGTTTGGTAGCTGAGAACACATGAACCTGCAGGAAAGGAGGGAAAAAACCCCTTAACAATAGCTCTAGCTCAGAGATTGTCACTTGAGAGCTCCCCATTATATATCTGATTTTAGGAAGACTCAAGTGAAGTTCAAGAATTTTCTCAATCTTGGCAAATCTCTATGTTTTGCAACCACACATGTTTAAAAAAATTATTAAGAGCTTCTCAAAAAAGAAAACACAGGGAAACCTTGTAAAACTGTATGTCTAAGTGCTCGTAAGACTTCAAATTTTACATGAGCTGCATCTACTCCAGCTTATGGCCAAGCTCAAAGACTGAAAAGGGGAGCAAGCAGAAATCCATACTGAAAATATGTTTATGTTCCAGTCCCTGCCACATCTTTCTCTCATCTGATTTAGCAGTGTTTGAGTGATCCCTAATCCCTAATCCGCCACTCTTCTCAGCTGGGGCACCAGTGAAAAGCACCAGCATTTCTCCCACAAACCCAGCCAAAACTATCACACTGCCAGAAGCAARAGTTCAAATTACACACAGTATGCTCTAAACAATAACCTCCTGCCTCAGCAACGGGAGGCAAATTCAATGGTGGTATTACAGAAAAATAAATAATTCACAAGGACTCTGAGAGCCCTGCAGAACACCTGGTGTGTTACATGCAAGCTACAACAATGCTTCTGGGATAGCTATTGACTATCCATATAGGACTGAAGAACTTCACTGCCCTTCATCATAACCTGCCTTTTAGAGATTTGCAYAAGAGCTTAATCTTCTTAGCAAGGAGCAGCTGAAGGTACTAAGGAGCACACAGGATAACCCACCCTCCTCCTGTGAGGCTGCCCCACACAGGGTTAAGCTGCAGCCTCAGGCTSCAAGATGGGGCTGCCCTACAACCTATGGCCTCACAGACCACACTGCCTCAATAAACAGGGTCTCACAGACAGGAAATCATAGCTGTGCCAAGGTCAAACAAGATCTTCAAGGCCTTGGATGATCTGAGTTAGGAAGAGTTCAGCCAGTCAAATAGCAGATACAAAATGTGAACTATATCAAAATCTAGATGCTATTTCATACAGTACAAATTATTCAGAGGAAATTRGGAAGAAAAGAAGTTCTAACACCTCACTTCACCTTGTTCTGCAAGAGACCTTTAATAAAAGCACACAGTGTGCCTTCCTAGATACAACAGAAATGGCAGCATGACCTGTGCCTCTCCCTGAAACCCAAAAGGGCATAAGGAAACAGCAGCCATCCACACCTGATAGAACCTGAGGGTAYGTAAACATAATGTAAAATGTATTGCTTGTTTTAGGGGGACACCAGGTATAGAAAATACCTCATATCTGAAGGAAACTCTTCCACTAGGGCTTAAGAAATATTTTTCAACGAACAGTGAGGTACTATTTGAGAAAATCACATTATTTAAACTTGCCAAAGCCTGAAGGCTTTTTTATGTCAAAGCAAACACATTACGTGGAAGCACAGTGGGTGTGTGTAAGTGACAAAGAAAATACATTTAACATTATGAACCATTACATAAATACGTGCATCACTAGCATGTAGAGCATGAAGCAGCTTTCATAAATTTAGAGSTGTGAAGACTGAATTTTCATGTATATTTTTTCTTATCACTCTCATTCAACCTTAGAAAGCCCAGTGCTTGCTCAGTATCACCAAGATGTTTCTAGATATATCTTATGGGAAGAAAGGCACTGTTATGCCAGCTGAACAATACAGCAGTGTCTTGACTCAGGCACCACCCAAACTGGGATGGCTGGAAAAGACCATGTGAGAAAATAGAGAATTACAGGCCTGAGAAGTGCAGACACTGCCATCTTTGCAGCAGCCAGGAGTGGCCATGGGAGGAGAAAAGTACATGGTAAACACATAGGAAATAGAAGCATGAATTCAGAATTAACTGCTTGTTAGCTTTTAGAATATATCCTTAAGATAAAGATGAAAGAAGGGTTAAAAATCTTGCCTCAAACTAACATTTTAAACAACTTAAAACTGTAATGATAGTGGTATTTGAATATCTCTTTTCAGCACTGAGACTTATTTCTTAACATACCACTTCGTGCAGGACATGTAGTACTGCATCATAAAAACCAGAACTACATACTATCCACCTGAAAGACAGACTTAAAGAAAAAGTGTTACAAAAACAGTTGTATGAATGAGATGACTGTACTTTCTTATGRCACATCAAAATAGACCAGGACCATGCATTTCTTCTCAGCAACACYAATTTACTTACATGCTTTTCTGGTATAATACAATATTCTTCCCCACCAGCATCCAAGGGCACACTAGGTCCTGTCCCCCTTMCATTTACTCCCCAACTTTTTTTAAAGGTGGACAGTATAAGTAAGAGATTAATAGAAGAACACCTCCCACAAGCAGTGAGATACAGGGGGCAATTAGAAGGGGTCATGAAAAAAGACAAAAGCAAGGTAACATCAATAAATTAATGCAGCTAATTACTAAGTACAAGCCTTGATTGTGATACCGTGTTCTTGTTTGTTTCATTTTTTCCATTACCTCAGTCTCTGTTTCCTGTCATTGGGATTGTTACACTGGGATGAAAAGGGCACTCAACTTCACAGTCTAAGTGTTCATAGCCTTAAGTTCCTCCACAAAACAAAACATTAGGATTGGGAAACCATTTAAAAAATAAAAGGGGGGTGATGGGATGGGGTGGGGGGAAGTAGAGAAAAGTCTGTAAGGCAGGTGTGAAAAATATACTATTGGATAAAAAACTGTCAGTATGGCAAAGTAAAATATGTACTATGATTACAGGTAACCTGGTAGGAACTCAAAGATACTGAAGCCTAAGAAATTTCATCTAAATGAAGTCATAAAGAGAAAGGAGTTGTTAAGTTCTGAAAAATGCTAGGGGAAGATAAGCACCTAGACTTCCCCTGAATAACTAACAAGTGAGTGTGACTGTTGGGGAAGATAAGGGTGCTCACATCACTTCAATATATCACAGTCACCAAAAGAACCACAATAATTTAGTCAGTTACTTTAAAAGTACATCCTTGTAGCTAGCCAATGATCTTGCTTGCATTACAGCCAGAACCCAACACAACTAGTTAGACAATTTAGGCAAAAAATTACATATCCYCTCATCCAAACAAACACATACTATTATTAAATGTTCTGTGCAAATATTTTATTATTATGCAAAATATTATGCAATGTATATATTTTGTATTATAAGTACAGTAATGTTTTGTAGAGAGAGCACAAAGGTGAGGAAAGGGAGAAACAGACTAGTGATCTGAAAGACAGAATTTGGCCAATCATGTCAAAATTGTTATTTTAAATGGGATTTGACTACAGCTTCCCACASCACAYATTCTTATCTCTGCAAAGTGATAGCCAAGCCAACTTTAAGTAGCTATAAACTTTCTTCTTTGAGTAAGCACAGCAACAGATAAAATTGTACATGATGAACTTTTAACACGCATGCCAGTATTTATCAGCCAAACAGGAAAGTTTATTGTTAAAAAGAACCWATTTAGATTAATTGGCTTGGAAAGTGAGGCCTCCATGTCAAGCTACCATYAAATACAAGAAGAAAACAAGGTGATTGTTCAGACAATAAGAACAGAGTTATTAGCAACTAACTTTCAATTGGAAATATTTAGCATGCTGCTTAAGTTTACTATCAAAATATTCACAGCCACTGAACAACTCTTCCTTTTTTACAAATACACAGCAGAAGCTAACACTATCTCCCTGGTCTACAGAACTACCTGAACAGCCAGGTAGCTGATAATACACACTGAATAGCTTGAGTTTTTATTTTATCCATGGGGCACATTCAAATCTTTTCCATTCTTGTAGGTCTTTTTACAYATSCCAGCAATTCACAATTTTAAATAGCTRTCSCAAGATACCCAGTGAAATCAGTGGAAAGGAGCAAGCCAGCACCAAAGGGAAAATTTTTGTTTCCTTTTTTCATGAATGTTAGTTTTCAATAGGTTAGTTAGTACTAACCTATCGGTTTTATTGAGTAGAATTCTTGCATAAACACATCCTGAGTTCTATCTGGTGTCATACTTCACAACATGTCACGCAATAAATAATTTCTACAGTTTTCTGTGAACTGGTTTTAAAAACTAATTTCTATTCAGATAACTGAGTATCTCTATCATGATGCCACCCTACCCAGTACTGCCTTTTTTATTTGATTCACCCAAACTGCCACCATTCCTGCTTGTGTTTGAGTATTTATTCCATGCTGTTCAAAAAACAGAACACACCAAAAATTCAAGGTAATCATCAGAAGACAGAAAGCAAGATGATCTCACCTGTTCAGGAAAGCATTTCCAAAGCGGCCGAGTTTCCGGAATGGCTTCTTGGGATCAACAACCAGGGCATTTCCAGGAACATTTCCTTCTGTTTCTCCATACATCACAGCAATAAAGGAATCTGTGGTAGGCTCTGGACCAATCCGCATGCCTGGAAAGTCTTGCTCAAGCAGGTATCTGGAGGTGGAGAATACAKAAATGTATTTATATACAATAGCYATATTTAYACTTAAATATTTCAAAAGAATGATTTGGATCTGTGGCAAAAACAAATACCTACAATTTACTTGGAAATTCCCAAGGATATGCATATTCTATAAGAGTACATGTTACCTGCATTTCATTATTTCTGTTAACTGRGGGAGGAGGAAGAGAACTGAATTAGTTTTTCACAACATCTAGGTAAAAGGATAAAGTATATCCCTTTACAAAGAGTATTGGAAAGCACTCCCACAACTGCAGCACCTCAACCATTTAAATGGATGTGTCTATCAAAGATCCAAGCACTGTAGCTTACACAACACATGGCTGCTTTTCTGAATGTTTTCAAGCCTATACCAATGCTGCTGGTACAAAAAGGGAATGGTTTGATGTTGCATGTGAGCAGATTCAGCTGGCTGACAGATCTAACCCTTTAATCAATTTGGTATCATCTCACTCACTTTAACTCATCCTATCAGAGGCAAAGTGAACCATTATAAGACAGTAAAATTGTATCTGTTTGAGAGTAAGGAATTTTTTTTTCTTTTGACCTGCACATCAAAAATTAATTGTTAATTAAGTCTGATCTGCAGAAATTTAGGCCCAACAGTAAAGTTCTTGCAAAAGCATCAAGTCAGGTGCTCTACCACCAGAAACCATCTTGCACCTCCCTTTGAGCAGTCCACTGACAGAAGACACAGATACTCAGAGGGCCAAGCCTTGACTTTCCAGACAACAGGGTCTGAAATTAATTGTGTATTTAAGTATTAAAGCTTAATGGAACCAGGGCATTTATTTACATTAAAAGCCTGTCTGCATCCCTTCATGGACTGCAAGTGTGAAGTAAAAGCAGCTCCAAGCCCTTGGAGCAAACCTTTCTCTAGCGCATATTCTATGACAGCTGCCATGCTTCATAGAGACACAGACAACACTGCCTAACTTTAAAGCATGAGTGTTATTGTCCTCAGCCACAACAGCACCATCTTGGCACTCAAGACTAAAACAAAATGTTTTAAATGTCACCCTGAAGTTCTTAAAACCAAAACAACAACACCATTTTCATCAACTACAATTTATCTAGTTACATAATCAAAACTGGATTTACATGAGATTCTTCTCCAGGCACACAGGTCCTGCATACAATGACAGCACTAGTTATGTTTTAGTGCATTTATATTAAAACTGTTCTTTTGATAAAGGTTTATTYTAGATTTAATCCAACTATCCCTATTCTATCCCTATTCTGCAGTAATTTCCKAAATCAATACTGATTAGAGAGGACTTGCTGGCTGCTTGTGCTGCAGAACTGCAAAAAAATTTTATGTGGTATCTATACTTGCTGAAAAATCTCTGCCTTTAATTAAAGTACCCAAGCATTCACAAACTACAAGTCAGTGCATAGAAGCTGAATTTAAGGAACTAAATACATGTTACATATTTCAAAGATTGTTTTCCACCAGTCTTAGCAAACTCCAATTAGCTACAATTAGCTCAACCTATGAGGAGGGAGCATGGAACAGTTATTAACATGAGATTTCTGTAGCTTTCTGCTTCCAAAAAGAAATGAAAAAATGCCAATACTAAAACTTGTGAGGAAGAAGGAACATAAGAATCATGCCAAAACATGCCAAAGTCTGTTTTATCTCTAGAATAAGCTGTACCTATTGCACAATGACAGGGAAATAAAACTGACCACTCTCCAAAAGCAAATGAAACAACACTCAAACCTCTCTGCCCACACAGGTTTGTAAAATGCAAACTGTAAAATGCAAATTAGATCATGAAATGATCTAAGTGAAATTAAGACAAAACTCCTTTAATTGCTCATCAGTTGAACCCCTCACAGAAATCCAGGATTTTCAAGTGTTGTGGCAAACAGCAGAACACCTGAAACACCAAAGTGTGTTCCCACCTTTTCACACTGCAGACCAGAGTTCCCTAAAACAGGACACCAAGGCAAAATCACAGGAGCCACTAAAATTTTCCAGATTGGAGGTATACATGGCTTTGATTTTGAATGATCAATACATACATTAAGATGCTCCAAGAGCAGCAGTAAAGAGTATATATTGAATCAAATGCACAGGACTGAAGTCCCACATCCCAGGTCAAGGAAAATTACATGGTGGGCTCTAAAGGCAGGAGCAGACACCTCCAGGGTAACAGGATAATTGCCATCTATCRTAAATCCATAGATTATGGCACAACTACGAACACTCAGAGGTKAAAGTCTTTCAGATGCCTAAAAAAGTAATTTCACGGCCTGCTCATGAATTTGCTGCAAATGTAACACTTGCAAAATTTAAAGAGTTACAAGTACGGAGTACCTTTCAGGATTTCCAACATCTCTATTTGCTGCTCTGAACTCGATAGCGCAAATTCAGATTAGCTGTTTATTGGAATGACTACACCAGAATAAAGTGCTACTGAACTGCAATGATACTCCCAAGTTAATGTCATAAAGGCAGCTTTAAAAAACAAGTTTTTATAGCGATAACAACGCAGGAAGGCAAGACCTCCTTCCAAATACCAAGCCCCACCCAACCATCACAATGCTCTGCCTGGTACAACTATTCAACAGACACTGGAATCACTTTGCAGCACAGGTATTTTCCATTAAGACTGGCTACAATTGCACATCAAGAATTAGTACAGAYTAAAATAAACCTGTTCCTGAGCACTGGCTGTGCTCAAGTGTGGCGGGTTTGGCTGGGACAATAGCTACTRTGTGGCTGTGTTTTGGATCTGTGCTGGAAAGTGTTGACAATAGAGAGATGTCTTCACTGCTGAGCAGSACTTACACAGAATCACAGCCTTTTCTGTTCTGGCCCCACCCTGCGAACAAAGCGTTAAGAGGGGACACAGCTGGGACAGCTGAYCCCAACTGACCCAAGGGATGTCCTGTACCATATGGCATTGTGCTTAGCATATAAAGCTAGGGGAAGAAGGAAGGAGACACTTGGAATGATAGCATTTTCTCTTCCCAAGTCACTGTTAYGTATGGTAGAGCCCTGCTTTCCTGGGAATACCTGAACATCTGTCTGCCCAGGGAAAGTAGTGAATGAATTTCTTGCTTTGCCTTGCTTGTGATTCTTTTACTGTACCTATTAAAMTGTCTTTATCGCAAGCCATGAGTTTTCTCACTTTTACATTCTGATTCTCTCCCCCATCCTGCTATGCAGGGTGTGAGTGGCTGYGTGGTGCTTGGYTGCAAGCTGGAGTTGTGGGGTRGACGAAGCCACAACACACTGTATCACACTTCTCAGCGTGACAGAACAGTTTTACTTACCCACGCTAAAGGTACGAGCAGTCTTCTGTAAAGTGAAAAGCTGCCAATGTTTCTGTACCAAATGATACATTAGCACAGGAAAATACCTGGATTTTCTGCATCTACAACTACATGCTCTTCTCAGGAATTTTCAGCAGAGAAGGAGTTCAAAAAGGTTCACAGGAAGAATGCTTAAAAATAGCCAATGCCCCAAAGACAGTCTAGATCAAACAACAGACATCCTGTTGATTCTTCTCCCTTTGTTTTTTACCTGGACTATAACCTTTCAGCTTTGCCAATAAAAATTCATCTGTGTTCCTCTACAAGATGTATAGCCAGACTATGGGAAACTAGTTTAAAAAGTTCCAGAGATAGAAAAGATTACTCACTGTTGAAGATACACATTATCATCTGAAGTCTAAATGTATTAGCTGGGCCACACTAATGCCCAAAAGCAAGTGAGCTGGACAGAGCAGCACTGAACAGGGATATCCTGTGATGCACTGGGAGATAAACTCATGGCTCCTTCAYAGGGCTGCTCACTTCCATACTACATACAGCACCAAGTATTCAGTTTTTTTTTCTTTTTTAAGCACAGCAAAACTAGCAGATGTTTGCTTCAATRTAAGAATTCTGACCTAAATAACTCAAAGCTTCCATGTAGAGCTAGTGAAGAAGTTACAGAAATTAAGAGGGACCTTCCTCCCACTTCACCCCCAAAGAAATGGATGCAGCTGCACAAGTGATTGCATGCTACTTGCAGACTCCAGACCTTATGCATACAAAAGGGTGCTTTCACAAAAGTCAGCTCTGGCTGAATTAAATAGCAGGAAGTTTACAATTTTTAACATCTGAGTAATACCTGTGAGCAAAGTAAACGCACAGCCTGGCAATCTGAGGAATTTAGTTCTGGTTTGCCTCATGTTGATAAGTTCTTTAAAAACAAAAAAAAATCAGTCTCCTACACTTTTAAAACAGAATGAAAGAAACTACATGTTTGCATTGACTAACTCCTATCTCTTTTCTATGGAGTACTATTCTCCTCTCCTGTCCCTCCTTTCCCCACTTTTTTTTCTAAAACAGGTATGAGAAATTGAGAAAATTACAGAAGCTGCAAGGCCAAGCAGCTCGCATGTAAGATAACAACTGGCTCTCACCATACTCTCACTTCATTAAACACAGTTGGACAAGCATTAACATTTGGATGGGTTTGTTTGAATTGTCAGCATTGTCAAATATGTGAATAAAACTATCACCAGACTACACCTTAGACTGAAGAACTGACTGGTTTCACTGCATTGTTCCAAGTGCCAAAGCGGATAATCAGCACTGAGTGAAAAAACAGAGGAGTTGTTAGAAACCTGGAAGTGTTTGTTTGCCTATCTTACTCCCCAGGGACATTTAGTCACTGGTACACCAGTGTTTTCCATAAAGACTTAGTGGAAGGAACTGGGTGGATATGGATGTGTCAGAGGTATGAAAATGTGAAGTTCTCACGATAATGTCTCAATCAAAGTAAATCCCAAATGAATATTTGACAGCTAAACAGAATTGTTATGTTCACACATAAACGCAATAGTAAACACTTAGGCAGACCTCATATGCCCTCCTATGAAGTCAAGAAATGTGAACAAAAAGCAGTTTAAAATATTTTAAGTAGTTTTTATTTATCTATTTAAGATTTAAAATAATGTTTTACTTATTAAAAGGTTTGGAGGAAYGAATCCCCTATAGCGCTACTTCATTCTAAGAAAAATCATCTACAACAAATATAGGATTATAACAATCTTGACATTTTTTCCATAGGAGATTCAGCCCACCAGAGGGGAAATTTATTTCTGGCTGACCTGGAGACTATAATATTTTCCCATGCCTTCTTCTAGGTCTTGCACACAGCATACAAGAACTTCTCTTTTTTTGTCCTTCTTTTTCTCCTCTAAATTGGATTTTGAGCAACAGTCACTGTGACACTAAGTTGATGCCCATCTGCAGTGGAGCATTTTTCATGCTGACTCAGCCAATTATTATCTATGCTATAGAGAAAGATGGCTGATGTAATGAATGTTGATCACAGTGAGATCCTCTAAAAGCAATAAAAGATATTCTGCTACAGGTTTGGGCTCTACAGCCAGTGTCTTCTTCAATGCTTTGTACAATGCTTAAACTGCCCTGCAAGGTACCTAAAATGTGCACAGCAGAAAGGGGTAAGAGGGTAAAAAGAAGAGCACATCACAGTCGAAGCCACCTCTTGCATCAAGTCAGGTATCTTAATAAAACACATGAGAAACCATCTTTGAAAACTTCATCTCTGTCAAAATTGCCTGGGCATCTTCATCCAGCACCGACAGATGCCAAAAACAAAGCTGGCAGAAGCGGTAATAAAGCATAGGTCTTTTCTCATTCAGAGTGTCCTTTAGTATCAGTCAAACCCTTTGCTCACTATTTTATTATTACAGTGATAACAAGTTACTCACAAAACAAAAGTAGCAAAAATACACACAAGGCAAGGAACAATAATGTTTATAAGCACAATACTGACTTGTACTTCAGTCAAATATGGGCAGCTATAAAGGACAGAAAAGCATTAATCAAGAACCTGTGTCCTCAACCAAGGCAAACTCTTTCAGGAAGGGAGACACAGAGTTTTTAATGAATTGCAAATAACAGAACAAAGCTGCTGACAGGCAGAACAAGTTCCGGTATGGACATATTTGTGACCATTCTGCCTCCCTCTGTACTACCTGTGCTCYCCCCATCTCTTGTCCATAAGCCAAGTAACAACACTTATCTGGAAATATATACAGACTTACAAGGCACCTGTAATTTTAGCGAAGAAAATTAATGAGTCTGCCTAGAGAAATATTGGAAAAATCCAAATCAGCGACCCGTCCCCACACAAACCATCTTGTGACTGTCTGTGGAGATCCTGAAACTAAGTTTCTTTCCTTTTAATTAYAGCYCTATTTYTATTGTTTTAAATATTCCTCTGAGCAACAGCTCTTTATGTGTTTGTGGGGATTCAGTAATAATCAGTRAAGAAACCGTGTTCAAAGTCAAGCTTTCAATTAGCTAGTTGTAAACCCTGAAAAGACACATGATTAGTTCTGCAAACATCTGAAAAGCTCTCAGATGATTAAAGGTAAACATTGATCTTCAGTGGAGAGGGGAGGTAGGTATTTTGCACTGCAAGGAAACAGCATTATGGAAAGGCTGCCTGTAATCTTTGGGACTGAAAGATATTTATCTGTAAATTTTACATAAGGACTATAATGAACTTCAGATATAAGCAGGTCAAAATGTGAAGCCCCTCAGTGTCTTTTTCAGAGTTGGGCAAAACCTCAGACTGATATGTAAGGGGCATGTGAGAAGGAAACTCAAACATATGCAAAATATTTACAGATTCACAGTACTAAACTTACCTGAGATACGCTTCAGCTTCCTAAAAATGAATTACTAAGAAACTTAGAAATAAGGAATACAGAAAAGACAGAAAATTCAGCATCAGAAGCAACACTGTTAAGCTGCCTTAGTAGTGACATTACTYCTTCAATGTAATTGATCAAAATAAAGGCACATGGAAGGGAAGACTTTCCAGACACCACGTGYTTTTTGMCCCAAACTCTCAKAAYGTTACTCTTCTATGAKCACATCSRATCTGTGCATTAAGCTACTTTTGGGAAAGAAAGGGGAGGAGATAAGCTTAAGTGACCCCTCATGGCCGGTGCAGTCATATCGTTTCAGCACGAAGCCCSTACGGTTTTCCTTTGAAATGACTTAGAGGTTCAAAGAACTAAGAGGAAGTAGACAACGGGGTCACACTTTCACAACAGAACATGAAACACAGACAGTTTTCTTGAACAGGAAGCAAGCGGCGAGCTATAGAGCGTGTAAGGGGCTCGGGAGCGGCACCATCCCCGASCCAGCACGGAGGCTCTCGGTAAGCCCCGCTGGCCGGGAGGGTCGCTGGCCCCGCCGCCTGTCACGGCACGGCACGGCACGGCTCGGCCTCGGCTCCCACCCCGCGGGGCAGCCCTGCCAGAGCGTGGGAGGGCTTTGCCGCAGGCAGCACCACCCCGGGCGGAGGTGAGCGGCATGACCGAGGCCGGCGGGGCGAGGCGAGGCGCGCAGAGCTCCGGCCGGCGCTGCCCGGGCGGGGCCGCGGGAGCAGGGGCCGCGCACCGGGGGTCACCTACCGGATGAAGGTGGTCTTGCCGGTGCTGTACTGCCCCACCAGCAGCACCATGGGCTTGTTCTCGAAGTCGGCCTCCTCCAGGGCGGGCGAGTGGAACTCATGGAAGCGGTAGTGCTCCTCCAGCGGCAGCAGCTTGCGGAGGTAGAGGTCCCGCAGCCCGCCGGTCACCGTCTGCACCACGTCGGTGCCGCCGCCGCGCTCCCGCCCGCCGCCCTGCTTCCCCAGCCAGCTGAACATCCCGCCGCTGTGCCGCCGTCCCGCCGCACTGCCACTGCCACCACCACCGCCACCGCCGCGCCTGCCGCGCACGCAGCCGCCGCCGCGGACCCGCCCCGGCCCCGGGAGAGGCGGTGCCAGCAGCGCTGCCCGCGCTCCGCTCAGCGGCGGGGCCGGGCGGGGCCGTCTCGCTGCAGTACACACCCTTGGAGCCGGGCGCGTTTGGGGCTTTTCTCAAGGGGGGAAGTTGGTCTGGGGTTTTTTTTTTAATTTTATTTTTTTGGCCACAAGTCCGCCTCGGGAGGTTAATTGTACCTGCTGSCCCTCTGCTTTGAAATCTCAGCCTCTTGCCATGAAATCCGGAAACGCTYTGACAGCTCCCATCTGAACGTAGAATCGCGCAAATGCTTTTCGTGTTTTTGTGATGATGGTTGCTGTCTGGACGCAAAAGAAATGTGTGACTAAGCGCCGTGGTGTTTAGCTACGACACCAGGCAACTGTTTTAAACACAGGGAAAAATCTTACATGTTACACAGTGTAACATGGAAGTCTTTCTGTGAGAGGTGTGTAGAAGATACCGCCCTTAATTCTAACCTTAGGTCCTGCATTGTATAGGAGGATCACCTTGCCCATTGATCTTCTAGGAGATTTTAGTGGAGTGCAACACCAGATTCACTACAACCTTGGGGAAATAAGTAAAACAAGTATTTTTTGTCCTCTGACATTAACGTTTGTGCTCACTAACTAAAAACCAAACAAACAAAAAACAAACAAACAAACCCAAAAAAAAAAAACCCAAATATGACAAACAAACAAACCAAACAAAAAAAACCCCACCAAAACCCCCCTTGGGATCTCAGTTAAAAGCAAAGGAGTAGAATTTTTTGCTGAATATGTGTTTAAACACTATATGAAAAATGCACTTTTTGTGTGAAACAGTCATGGCTCCTTTGCAGCATCCATATCATTTAAATTCCGTTTTGCTGGTCCAGCATCTGTACTGCTTCACATTTTTATCTATGAACCTTTCTTCATCCTCATTTCCATATTGAATACTGCATTTTCTCAGTATGCTCCAGATCTTCTCTAAATACATCGGTATGTTTAGATGTGCTCTTTTCATCTCCTTCCTCTCTATGCTGTTCCTCAAAGAACAGATGTTAGACTTTAGCAATGCTCAGTTCTGGGCATTTAACCACTTTGCCTTTTCTTGGTTCCTTGCTTTGCATTTTATTTAGGGCTGTGCATATGTTTTGCAACTCTTTTGTTGCAATTTCCATGCTGAGTCCAAAGATTTTATACCATTTCACATAGGATCTTGCTGACTGGTTTCCTCATTTTTTAAAATCTTCATAGTTTGGTTTTGTATTCCTTTAATTGTCATTACTTTTCTCTATGGCTTAATGCATATGTAATTAAGTTATACTTGTAGTTACTTACAACTTCTCTATTTTACTTAAGCAATTTCTTTTAAATTAGTCTTGTATCACCACATCTTTAGAGGTCTGACTGCTCCTAATTATTAATTATCTGCAAAAATATCAGAGCTGTATAAAACCTAAGTACTGCAGTGTGGAGTGAGGTTCCTTTCACCCTTGTCTGTTGTGCTAAATCCAGTATTTCGTGACTGGAAAACTTTACATAGCTCGCATACCTCACAGGGCAGGTACGATACTGCCTCAAGACTATCCTCCGAGTCTCTGGGGATTCACGATTCAGTGCAGGACTGAGGCAGATGCACAGCCATTGCATTTTTTCATTCCCTAGAAATTTTCCAGTGAATGTCTCAATTGGTTTTTTGAATGTGTAACATTTTATCAACAAGAAAACTTMATTACATGTGTGCAGAATTACTCACTGTGTTTAAACCTGCTGTTCTCTAGTTTTGTCTGATCCTAAGTCTTGTGATAGAAGAGAGATGCATCGGCTTCATACATCTCTCTCTTCYCTGCCTTTCACTCCTCCTGTTCTTTTACTGGGTTGCAGATTCCTTAGCTATTCATACCTTATGTGGAAGCAGTTCTACCCCTTGATCAGGCCTTCCTCTGTGTTCTTGTTGAAAACTGGGATACTGAGTAATTATTCCATGCAAGATGTTTGAAATGGGGTAAAGTGCTCATTGTTCTCCATGACCCTTCTGTGTCTGCTGGAAAGCAGCAGGAAGGGCAGGGARGTGTTTGCACTCACACTCCTCACTCTGCTTGTCTTCAGACTTCCTGCTTCCTGCTGTCGGTGAAATAATTTYTGCCCTTCAGACAATAATGCTCTAACTGTATATGGGAACCTGGGAGCGCTTCCAAATTCCCAGGTCTGGCTGTGCCCTCTGGCTAAATCCTGTCCCATACTCTGATGAGATCCAGCGTTCATCAGCGTGACTGCTGTCTCTGCTCTCTCGTTTCCATGGGAGATAAGCTCTGGGCATACAGTCCAGGAGCTCTCTGGGCTCCTGTAGCATGCAGGTAAATGTTCACTGACCYAAGAGGCAAACAGAAGGTTACATCACTGTGCACCACCTAGGAGGGGACCCTCAACCTTCAGAGCAAAGGAATTTGTAAGACTTCCATATTTGGCCCACAATAACAGGATTTCTTCACAAAGGATACTACAGCAGAATTAAGGATTGGGGAAGCCTGTAGGAAACATGGGCTTGTGGAAAGGCAATAAGACGTCTAATAAATAAAACAATAGCATTGAATTAAAAAAAATTAGAAGAAGAGCAAATTGTAGACTTTTACAGATTGCATCTGTCAAAACCCCAGACTGCTTACTGGAAAAGAGACATATTTATGTCACAACCAAAGCATCAGAAAGTTGAAAGCTGATGTTCCGTTAACTTTAGTTACCATACTCTATAGCAAGTTTAAAAAATCACATTTGTATGAGTGATATTAGGTATACAATTTTAGTTTTGGTTTGTCTGTGTTTCTTGTGTCTTTTYGATATAATAGTCTCAAACACTTTAATATTATCAATATTAAAGAACATTTGGTATTATCAATAGCATTTAAATCTAGCTTGCTAAAATAAATTAACATGAGTTGGTTCTTGCAGAGATGGGTCTTAGTTGTAATCCTACACTCAGGGGGTCCCAGGATCCTGGACTGGCTTACATCTAGATCTGGAGCAGGTATACTTCTTTCTTGAATAATGTTTCAGCAGCTATGAAATGTCTGCATGTTGTCTTTGTCTTGCTAGTAGAGGAAGAAGCACCTAAAATAAGTGGCTGAAACATGTATTTGGTATGAAAACTATTTATTTGCTGTAACTCCTACTAAAAAGAAGCGGTTTATTATATAAATTTAATATTTATTTACATTCATATAAAGATTTCTTAGTTCACAAATGGCTTCCTTGATTTTGTTTCAGAGACAATGGATTTTGTTCYCTGCTGCATTTCTGGACTGCCAATCCTCTGTTTCTATAGCACAGGTAGAACACAAACAGTGTGTTCTGTTTGTGTTCTACCTGTGCTATAAACTTCCTCACACTTCCTTGTCCACACAGTTAGGCCCTGGCCTGGAAGGTCACTTCTGCAAGTACAGTGGAGCACAGCTCCTAACGTTGCCAAWGAGGGAATCACATTAGTTCATTAAGGAAGAGCTGGTTTTCTGAGTTTACTCCCTCCACTGACAGACAGGCTTAACATTTTTGATGACAAATGAAGTGCTATTCTTAGAGTTCTTTGGCTTTTCGTCACTTTGTAATAAAATTCATTTTCTTCTTCATCCACAGGACTCACAGATACTTTATTTCATRCTCCCCGGTGCTGGGCAGTCAGCCAAATGCTGGGTTCCCTCTCTGTCAGGCACACGCATGCCATGGCCATCGGGTGGWTTTTGCAGTGCTTGCTCTTTCTTCTGCTGCTTTTTCCGCTCCACAGCTGTACGCAAGGCCTGAAGAATCATGTCTTTGTTGTTCTGGACGTTGTAGTAACTKAGATTCACCAGTTTGTCAAAATTTTCCTTTGAATAGCTCAGGTTGTTTATGTAATATGGGCCACAGTCATTGCCAACATCAACCTCGCCCTCTGCCATCTCTGAGGGACTGCGCTTCACACCTGRCAGACAAGCAATGACTCGGTTAATTTGCAAAAAACAATTAGGGTCTGGGTGTTTCCCAGGCATGCACAAATAGTGGATCACAACCCTAAACTAAATCAGTGTTTTGCTCAACTCTGCACCAATGGGACACAGCATAGGAGCAGGCTGATCTTCCATCTATCTGCTAGGTTCTTGGAAGGGAAGAGGTCAATTAATTTTGTTGGATTCTGAAGATTACTGGATTCCAGCAGCCTTTGACTGCTAAAGGACAGCTGAAGATCCCACATGTGAGGCAGAGACCTGGGGATATGATGTGTGCTGTGTGCTATCCTGTAATCCGCTGCTGTGTGCTATCCTGTAATCTCATGTCATGGTTTCACCCCAGCCAGCAGCTGAGCAACAGAGCTGCTTGCTCAGTACTAGGATGGGGAGAGAATCGCAAGAGCAAGGTGAGAAAACGTGGGTGGAGAAAAAGACAGTTTAATGGGACAGAAAAGGAAAAACAACATAATTCTCGTTCCAGATCCCAAACAAGCACTATACCAGCTGCTAGGAAGAAAATTAACTCTTTCCCAGATGAAACCAGGTTCACATACATTCCTCATTGTCTCCACAGACCTTTTGGTTTTCTGGCAGCTGGCATGAGGGATAGAGAGCATTAGCAACCCAGAAATGGTAGGTAGTATTGTCAGAGAGAGTATCAGAAATGTGACAATTTTTCTGTCAGCCTCCAGTGAGACCAGCACATTGCCAAGAGGCAAACAAGCACCCTCCACAGTCACAGATACCTCCACCACCCTAGCCATGGCAGGAGGGTAGGGACTGGGAAAAGCCAGCATCTCACTGACAGGACCTCATGGATTTGGGGAATCTTCTCTACCAACATGGATCTAACAACACTGATTGAAGGGTTCTGATTTTCCTTGAAGGTCTCTCAGAGTCCAATAGATGTACTCCTGTCAGCTTTGCAGAGTTACAGTGAACTGGTACCACTCAGGTGAAGAAGTCTAAGCCTCACACAGAGAATTCCCTTTCTACTTGCTTATGAAATAGCCTAACAGTGCAGAAGTTAACCGGTTTGAATACGTCAGTTTTACTTGCTTACTGCCCAGACTCTAAATTACCCTTCTGAAAAAGCTGATGGATGAGCTGCCTATGGAAAAATGCCTGCTCATGTGATTGTACTAAAACTTCACATGCTATACAATTTAGTTCTGGGCTAGAGCATGGTACTGAAGCACTATAAATTAAGGTGATCTCTGCCTGTCACTAACCAAGGGCAGACATCCTTTTCCAGCCTCACAGGACCTTTTGCAGCATCCATCCTGCTGCTATGGAGGTTAGGTATCAGCTGGAAGGAGTCAGTCCTCCCAAAAAACTGCCTGCASAGAGCCCTTTCATGCCRGCTCAGCTGTCACTTTGCTGGAGGGGGCATGGCAAGGACCCCTTCCTTCTCTTCCTGTTTAGTCTTGTCTTGCAGCTACCAGCTGAACTGGTTGGGCAACACAAGCTTGCCTCAAGTGCATGCAATATGCAGATATCATGCAGTCTTCAAATTAATTTTCTTCATACCTAGCAACACCCCTTTTTAGACTTCCTGATAATATATGTTGACATTTAACATCTGCCCATCATCAGATGTACACCTCATAGCAGATAACTGACTTAGGCTAGGCATCCCTCATTTCTGGAAATTCTTGAGGGGAGGAAGGCAAGCAAACTCCCTCCCAGAGCAATACAAAAGAGCAGTGCAGTATAGAAGAGCAGTACAGAAGCTAAATCTCAGCTCTTCTTCTACATCTTTCTTTTTTCACCTTTCTTTAATCCTCTTTACAAATGGTAACTGCAGAAAGCAACCTTTTGGTTACCTGGACAGTGGTGAGAGTTGGAGTAGAATGGTGTGTGTACACATGCATAAATACTCTKAGTTTATATTTCAAGTATACTGTGGGGCTTTAAAATGAACTCACAATCTGAGTTAGGAATTTTAGCACCTTGAGAAGGGGTAGTTGAGACTTTGGTAGCAAGARAATATTATGGCATGTGGGACATGCTACCAGGACTTAGAATTCATCTGTTTAGAAGTGACTGGCAATGTTGCTATTGAAACTCTCTAAATTTCAGTGTGAAAGGACGCTGTTGGAATAGCTCAGTGTTGTRCTTTTATTACTTCACTATGCTTCACTGTCACATTTTCATCACTTTGCTAGTTCATACATTTGTTTTCAAGGTTATCTGCCTAACTGTAAGCCTGGAAATTGTTTTAAACAATGAAATCMTTAGACTCCTTGGAGCATTCTCTAAGAGGAGAGGATGACAAGTATGAGAGGCAATTACCCCTGCTAATTTCTGCTACTGCAGATAAACAGAATATTCTTTTCTTCAATTACCTACAATCTGCTTATGAAAAGCCAAAAAAAAAAAAAAGCCAAGCCCCCCCCCCCCAAAAAAAAAGCCAAAAAAACCCCAAAGTCAACCAAAAAAACCCCCAAAACTGAGGAGAAAAATATGTGCCAAAGGCTAATTCCTCCTCCTTCTCCACTGTCCAGGATAAATCACATATTTTAAGTGTTTTGATATGGTTCAGATCTAAGCAAAGAGAGTTCAAGTCTGTTATTACAGCATGATCTGAAAAACAGATATTATCCAGTAAGTGGCCACTGGCTCTGCTAATGTGCTGGGTAACTCTTAACTTACCAGGTGCTTTGTATTCCCTGAAGGTGTCATTTACTAGAGGRAAAAATACCACAATAGGTGTTTCTGGGCTCTCTTTGTCACCAACAATGTAGCATTCCTTCAGATGTGGAGTTTCCTTGTCATCTGGCACCTTTGTAGGGAAAGGAATTCCCTGTTTTTCAAAGTATTTRGAGGCTTCTTTCAGGGGCTTGTTGCCACAATAGGAAAGCAAAACAAAAGAAAACATTAGAACATACAGGAAGAAYTTTGACCAAAATCTAATTTCACTGGGAAAATTTGTGAGGCAAGGGACAGGTTCTGACAGATTATGGKACATACCCAATTTAGGTGGAGGTTGTTTATGGAGCTAAGAGTTGGAAGGCCAGAGTTAAATGTGATGGATCTGAGCCCACATGCCTGTCTTCAAAAATCTACATTGGCTATGTTTCACATTTGGCTATGAAAAATTGCCTTTAGATAACTTTTCATTTCTAAGGAATTTAACTTTCCTAAATGCAAACTGTTGTTGCATTTATTTGCATATCTTCTGCATCAAACCCTCCTATTGTTGTGGTTATATTGTCCTGAAGGTACGTTTTCCCTTGCATRGGAATATGCATGATTGCATTGAGAAAAATTAGACAATATTTAAAGGCAATTAACTCCATTCATTCTACTTCTGACTGCCTTCAAATCAGCTAAAACTACTTATATGTAAAAATGGGCAGGTACAGTTCATTAARTTATTACTTCCTGATAACATTTGTATTCTTCCATAAAGATATGTAACCTCCATTTAACAGTAAACTGTTAACTTATCCAACACTTCCCAGATATTGGGGGAAAACAAAAGTTTCTATGAGTAGAGGATCAGCYATTCTGGGAACTCAGTGATGAAACAGAGAAATCAGTGAAGAAGAATGTGCAAGACTCACCCCTGTCTGTGARCCTGAGCTGTAGTTGAAATGCAAAATGACATCCACTTTCCTTTCTGGTCTCATAAGGGGTGGGTAACTGGTAGCAAAGGCAAATGCAGTATCAATCAGGATGAGGTAGTCTGTTGCTGTTGTCAGGTGGTTGGGCTGGGAGTCCAGCTCACAGTCTAGGAAAGAACCACGTTTTTTCAGAGAAGTTGCCCAGTGCAAAGGAAGTGCTGGGGAAAGTCTACTGTTAACAAAAAGGGACTTCAACTTTTCTTGGGTCCACGAATTATCTATATAGCTGATGGCTGCAGTTCAGTCATTTCTCAGTTCCTCATCTGGCTTCCCCTTTTCACTCCTTACTCTGCAATTTCTTTGGCTTTCCTCTGACTAAAAGGGATTTACTTGGGGCTCAGGAAAATAGACTTAATTCATCTCATRTGTGACTCTGATCAGGTCGGAGTGTGGTTTTTTTTTGTTGTTGTTGTTGTTTTGTTTTGTGGGTGGGTTTTTTTGTTTGTTTGATTTTTTTTTGTTGTTTTTTTTTTCTTTTCTGTTAATATGAAACAAAACGGCACCTCGCTCTCTCAACACAATAAAAAGACTAAATATGTTGGGTGCTTTGCTCACTATGAGAACAGGCACACAGCTAAAATTTTAAATGGAATATCTGGTGCCAAGCTGAACAAAAAAAATCCCTACCAGGATGACAGGGAATACTGTTACAAAGGCTGTATCTTACTTAGATATCTTATACCTTACTTAGAYACTGCCACATCCCTTGAGCATTGGCCAGGCAAGAGACAGTGTATGGTAGCACCAGTGCCATGCCAGGCACAGCAGCAGCTGGCTGGCACAGACAGATGCTRGGTGACTAACTGGGATTCTTCTCACCTATCAGTCATGAGACTTTATGAAGTTTTTTTTAAGAACTTATTTTGAAGCCTCTCGTGCTACCTAATTTTAGCTTTCAGTGACAAACAGCTTCAAATGCTATCAGAACAAAAGGAAAAAGCAGTTAGTTTGATAACTTCTTAAGGATTTCTTTTTCACAGGGTTGGTTTAAGCTGTAACTCAAAGCAGGGTGTTGTTGCCATACCTTTCCACTTGGAAAACTCGCTCTCTAGGTAGTCRTTGTTTATCTGGAGGCCTTTCAGGAAGTTATGGATTTCTGAGGCTGCTGGACGTAACATTGCAACATCTCGGAAGATTTCTGAAAAGCTGTCAGGAGGACAAACCACTCGAGTATCCAGCTCATTTGGTCTTGTAGGGAATAGGGCTTCATCATCTGCAGAAGAAAGAATAACAGCCTATATATGTGGTTTCACTTTTAAAGTCAATCTGCGCAGTCATCCTGTGGTTTAATATGTTTGGAAAACTTGGACTTCTTTCWCTTTTTACTTCCAGGATTTTCACAAATCTCATGTGTTTTAGCTAAGCTTTGAAAAATCTCATTCTTCTTCTCACTTCACAGTGATAAAGGCTTTGTTCATACTGCAAAAGAGTCCACTTCACCTACCAGAAATTTCTTTGCTTTGCTATGATTTTATCCATTAAATATCTTGCACTTCACTTTGTMTTCCTTTGCTACTCTGTGACACATTTTCTCTCTGACACATAAAAAGCCACACAAGAACAATATCTCAGCCACATAATTAACATAAATTAATTTTAAATAATAAATAAATAATAAATAAATAAACATAATTAATGTTCCTCACTAGCAAAGACAAAATCATTGATTTAACAACCAGATATAACTCCCTTACAAGTGCTAGAAGAGAAAATACYGAATCCTTTTTGAAATACTTCTCTTCCTTGTCATCTTTTGTTTGTAATTTGTTTGTCTTGAATATTTGTCCTTGAAATCTGACCCTGCAGATCTTTTAAAATTTTGTATCATGTTTTGCAAATCTCATCCTTATGAAAAGTTTGGAACAACTTCCAGTAGTACTGAAGTTTGTGTCAATGTTGTGTAGACTTCAGAGATGCAAGAATGTTGTTTGCTGTCATTTCACTGATGCTTCAACTTCAGAGAGAGGAGCTGGAAGATTATGGAATGTTGTGAGAGCATCTTCCATCTACAGGGGTATTTTTCTCTAGTTTTACCCTCATGCTCAGAAAACATCTCATAAGAGGGCCATTTTCTCTTTTATTTTTCTGTGATGGGTCCTGTGGGTCCTTTTCAYATACAACTAAAATAATTGCCATATGTAATGCATGGCATGAATTTCCTTCTAGTTTACATGTGGATAATGGAAATTCCTGAAGAGAATGTTCTCAAAGGGCTTTGAAAAATTCTGTGAGAGAGTAGCAGCACAGAGGAAAAAAAAAAGACAAAACAAAATAATCACATAAGAATAACCCACCTATGTCAGTAATTCTGTCTCGTGTCCATTTGTGCCAGAAGTCTTCTGAATTAACAGATATATACCAAGCATCCATGAGATTCAAGGAAAATACACTGCTCCAGATCCCTGCAGCATAGGATGTATTTGAGAGAAAATACATGGGGTGYAAAGGAATTTGATGTAAACCTTTTGAATAACTGTGTCACTGGAAAATTCCGGGAATAGGGGCAGAAATGTCCCTGCATCCTTCTAGAGAAGGTAGGAAGTGCAGCGGTCTAGAAAGGGGGTGGTGACCTGACAGCATTTCTGATCACAGAAGGGAAGACCTGGGTCCTTATCTGAAATTGAAGCCAGGGACAGAGACATTCTAAGTTGCTTCCTTACACCTCACCATTAGCCATAGTGAAATCTCCACACAAGCAAAAAGTTTCAGCTTCTCAAAAAAAACCCTGAAACCTCCTTTTTCCTTTATGCAGTTGGTGGAARTAGAAAGAACAATGAGGCAAGAGATTGTTTTCTCAAAGGGAAGAAAGATTTCCTTACTGCTTTCACTTTTTWATGCAAGAGAGAAAATAAGATATATATTACAATCTACTTGCACTCTGAAATGGAAATTTTATCTTAAGAATTAATCAGGGCAGGAACTTTGTAGACAAAAAGGTGCATTTTAGAGACTCAGGYTGCAGAAGAAAATTATGACTTAAACTAGCAACAATGATACACAATTTTTGTTGCTGACAAATACATATATGTATTGTGAAGATCTTGTGTCAGTAAGCGTTACCACAGATGAAATCAATAAATCTKTTAAGATGAATAAGACCACAGTGAAAAAAAAAGATAAAACAAAATAAAAAAAAAATCCTGTAGATTGTGACCGATTATCAGTTCTGGTATTTTACCATGTACTGCTTCTGGCAGATAAAAACACACCAACTGTGTTTGTGCAGGAGCAGATTATATTATATTAMTTTTTCCCAGAACAGCAAATCACCTTCCAAAAAGCAGATTCTGGATTCTGGGACTTTCTTCATCAGGTGACCCATGAAGAACTCGCTGCCAAAATCTTCTGCAYGAATGAAGGCACCATATTTGGGGAATCCTACCTCATAAGGGGTGAATTCCACCCATTCTAAAAGAAAAGGCATAAGACAGACTGATTGCAGCAGCAGAGGCATATAATTATTTGAATAAAACATGATATTGGCYAGGTTAAGGCAGACTGGTTTCTAATTAATGCCCTTTGCAAGCAGGCATTTATTCACTGCACATWTCACAGTGGTGAGCATGCAGAACAAATTGTCCTCTTACATCTATATGTCTCTATAAACTTTCTGACAGTTTCTACAGAAAGTGCATAATGTCTTCTATTGTCCTGATTTTGATCCTGAATACYAAGGTCTTCAAAATATTAACTATTGAATTTCTCCTCTGAGGTGGATTAGCTTTTTAGAGTGTTTACAGTGTTTTTTGGATTAACTTTTTAGAGTGTTTGTGCACTGAATTAATATCCTTATCTATTCCRAAATTGACCCCAATTGGATTTAAATGTTAAATGCAATTCTGGAGTACTGTTACCTCTAAAATCCTGGTCGCTGATTTTGTCCTTCACGTTGAGAGAGAGGTAGATAGGCAGGGGGTTTTGTCCCTGATTTAGTGCCTGCTGCTGATCCGTGAGCTTATGGCAGTCCTCCTGTTTTGAAGAATGACAGTAGCTGAGGACAAATGGATTATACAAAGATACTTCATCCAAACCTGGGTTCTGACAATGCAGCGTATACATGACTCCAACTAGGATGCTCCCCAGTTGCTTAGTTCAGGAAAGGTGCTGTCATCCCTATCCCTACCCCAACACTTCAGCACACAAATAATCCTAAATTCATATGTTGAAAGAATATGGTAAGGAGAAAATGCTGTTACCTACATTTTTTGTTTCAGAAAAAATGTATGAGAATGTTTGAAAAGCACAGGTAATATTTCATTATGAAAGAGTCAACCCCTCTCTGGCTGCCCAGAGAAAGATCTTTTCCTCAGACCTGTGTCAGAGACAAGGCTCATGCAGAGTTAATGTTCAACAAGCCTTGGCCCTTCTGCTGCAGAGCTCCCCATCCAACCTGGTCTCAAACAYCTCCAGGGACAGGAAGTCCACAACCTCTCTGGAWTGTGTTCCAGTGCCTCACCACTGTCATAGTGAAGAATTCTTCCTAATAYCTRATCTAAATCTGGCCTCCTTCATCTTAGGGCCATTTCCCCTTTGTCCTACCACTACATGCCCTTGTGAAGAGTCCCTCTCCAAAMTTCTTGAATGCCCCTTTTAGATTCTGTGAGGAACAAATTAAAAGTTGTTCATACTGAAAAGTTTCACATTATTTCTTTTCATTCCCATCCTTTCCGCACCAGGTGTGATGTTAAGATCTGTATAATACTGCCAACAAACAAACAAGCAAAAAACCTCTTTTRCATAAGGGTGGTCAAACATTAGCATGTATTGCCAAGAGAATTTGTGGACTCTTCAGCTGTGGAGATATTCAAAGCCCATAGTTCAGGGTAACTGTCCCTTCCTAATCTTGCTTGGACAAGATGGACTTCAAAGGTCTCTTCCAATCTGAACTAGTTTTTGATTGACTGTCTTTCCTCAGTGCTGTATTCACYAGATATTCAAATCTGAAGAGAAAGGTGCTGTTATTGTACCTTATCATGTARCATGGCTTCAATGATGAGTCCCCACAGATCTGTGAAACACAGCTGATGTCCTTCCTGTTTCCTCTGGCACAGCTCCTCCAGGTAGTATTTCAGACGATCAGGGGCAAAACAAGTAACAAACTTATTTTTAAGTACATGCTTTCGGGCATCATTGAGGGTTTCCTTGAGATCCTTTTGGGACCAGTCAGGATCTTCATACAAGTTTGACATGGTCCTAAAAAAAAAAAAACAACCAAAAAAAATCACAAGGAAAAGTGTGAGTTCTGAAGCAGAGCTTTGGGAAGTTATGAAGGTTTGTGTTCATTTATATGAAAAAAAAGTGTTTGGTACTATCCATATATTTAATTAATTGCAAATGTGGCAAAATATGCACTGAAAGAAACAACAACCACAACAAAGCCASAGCAGAAAAAGAAAGCCTTTTCTTGATAGTTAAGATCATATAACTCAAGATCACACCTTGACGTCAGTTATAGAAAATTCCTGTGTTCTTATCTTGGTCTTACCATGTTGTTCCAGATAAACCAGTGATATATGAGACACAGTCCAAGACATTCATTTCCTGCACACTGAGGAGGTGAGCATACATGGCTGTCAGAGCTCTGGTTCCACCTCCTGTTGTCATAATTGCCACCACAGGAACCTGTTCAATCCCAAAATACATGCATTTAGTGACATGGCCTTAGGGACAGAGACATCTCTGATTAGAAGGAGAAACTTACAGCACTGATAAAGCAGTAAAAATATGCCACCAGTCCAATGTGAAGAAAAACCTGAATTAATAATGGGGCATGTGTGGTGTAAGAAATACTTCATGTTTTCCTCTGTCAAGCAGCTCTGCATTAAACATGAACATCTCAACATTAAATCCATTATCCCATTTTCAGTGCTCTGTTGAAAACCATTAACACAGAGCAGCAAAAAATTAGAGGAAACGGTATCATCTTTCATCTGAATCAGATTAYTATCAGATACAATAGACCAGAAAATACCAGTGCTTTCTCACAGTTTCCATGTGAGTAATAACTCAGTAATAACTTCTCTTTTCCTGAAGTTTGCTGAAACTGTTGTACAGTTATTCCACAGGTCATACTACMAATGTCATGACCTATGGATTTAAGAGCACAGGCCAGTTTAGAGCCCTTGAAACCAGAGGATGATGACTCCACTGCCTTTTAGAGTTGCTGGAGGGAAAGAGAAACCATGCTCACTCCACCTACCACRTGTATAATCTGCAATTACTTGCTTCTGTGATTATACAGAAATCCAGGGACTGGCAGTCTTAGAAAAAGAAATAACTCATAAACATGAATTGGCTTCTTTAACATTAAAAAAAGCTACTGTGGGGAAGTATGAGCTCTACACTGAGGGGAAGGGAATGACCCATGGCTTTGTGCTGGCATTTAAAGGCAGAGTATTTTGTCTGAAAGGTCCAGCTGTGCAAGAAAAGCTGAATTCACTTTAGGTCAAATCAGGAAAAATTTATCTTGTCTGCATTARAGTTTGGGCTTCACACTCCAGTCATGGGTGCATAATTTTAAAAAAAGAAACCTGATTTTCCTCTGCCTTAAATCCTCTGTTATCAATCCTGTTTGCTGAGGAGATGAAGTCAGAGTGGCATGTGCTGTGCTCACACAACAGGAACCTAAATGGTGGCACAAAGGATAAACAAAATATAAACCAGTCTTAACCATGAGGGAATAAAGTGCTGTATCCACTGTTCAGATCTGGCCAAAAAGAAACTCTGGCCTTAGTTCTGAGAGCACCTGGCCATTCTCCACMTTATGGGACAGACTGCTACTGAACACAAGGCTAAATTCTCTAGCTTCAGGGCTGCAGGCTTTTTATTCATGTTTATTTCTAATTTCTTCCCTAGAAYAGAACTCAGCTATAGCTTGTACATGAAACTACAATGTTTCCAAAAGAATGTGACCATCAATGCCATATTTTGACACTCATCTGTGCAGAAAGCAGAGAATAATTAAGTCTCATACCTCATCGTCCTGCAAGTCCTCTTCCAGATRGAGAATGTCCTTCAAAGCAGCTGCAACCACCTTCTTCCTCTTGCGAATGAAATCCTGTTCCTGGACACACAGATCAAACCCCAGGCGTACATCGAGGTCTTCCTTGCTGGAACAAGGATCAGGTATCACACATCACATTTGTAATCTAAGCCAGCATTTTAACTGCTTTACTTCATAAATAGACATGCCTTCACTACCAGGTCTATGTAAAGCAAAGCAGGAAGATATTAAATGTTCTGGTTTGTTCATGGAGAAAAATGGTCCATATGCCTTTGAACTGAAAGGGATTTTTTTTTCCTCTTTGCCAAAGATACCTGGAATTAAATATAGCTACAGATAACAGCCSTTCCTTTTCAGACATAAATCCAGAAGCCTGCAGAGGGCAGCGTTTCAAAGGTGGCTTTTATAAGTTTCACAAGCTTCCTCTGAAATCTGAGAAACGTTCTACTGAAGTTGTAGATTTACATGATCAGATGTTCTTTTGATGTTCATAAGCGCTACATTTATGGTTTGAAAGCTGCTATGAAAATCTTGCATAGGTATTCTAAGGAAGAAGTTTTTATCAGACAGCTCTAAACTGTATGTATATTTCACAGCATATATACTGAAAGTTAACAGCATGATGGATAGAGCACCTGTTTTTTGGAAGTTCTGTTACAATATGGTACATAATGTAACATATCCATCTTATAAATTTTACTACACAATATTCCAAAACACACACTGTGTTTTCTCRGTTTAGAAATAAGTAATCACTTCATTTTGTTTATTTGCATTTATCTCTTTGAGTATGCAGGTACATTAATTATTTCAATTTTTTCACATCTTAGAGTACCCAGTCACTCTGATTTTGATCTTTTAGTGGAAGCAAACAGTTAAAGATACCCTYTGGGAAACAGAAAGGGTTTTTCAATTAGTTTTGAAATTTTGTTTTTATTGAGAGTGCATTTGGCAATAAATAGTAGAGGTATCAGCRTGTATACAGTAGCCCTTACCACATAATATTGATTGCAGCACAGTATGAATAGAAAATTGGTGTGTTCTTTATTAAACCTTTTCTTAACTCCCTGTTCCATTACAAAACTCTGTGGCTGGAAATCCTTGCGTTATGTACTGAGTGCACTTCATTTCATAATCTGAAATGAGGATGGACCTGCTTTCAGGACAAAGGGATTGGAACTTGATTTACAACTACCTAAATACAAAGAACCAAGGGGAAAACCACAGGTGTCTTACCATTTTTTCACCTTAAGGAGCAAATCAAATTTTCTGTGCTGAAAATTGAAAACATAAAATGGTGAATATTGATATTTTGTTTAGAACAGTCCCTTTCCCCCACTCAGACTGAGACATAGATCTTTTGGGTCATCATTACAACTAGAAAACTCTGAATCTCAAAACACTGAGATCTCAATATTTCAATAGTAACCAGAGAGGAGCACTGATTTAATAGATTAAGACTTTAGTACACTATCATCTGTAGTCCACATGTTATCTCTCTCATAAAATTCAGTGTAGCTTACCTRGTATTAACCACTCAAATAAATACCAGAAGAGCTGCAGTGCTCTTCTGGTATTTATTTGAGCACAGCTCTCCTCCCTGGAAGGATCCACCACTGAAGATGGGTRTTGAAACCAGAGCCTCTCACATAACAGTGTCAGATACTGGGGGAAGCCAGAGAGGCTGAGCACCCCACACGTGTGGCTCGGGTTTGCTTCCCAGGGCAGTGTGCCAGGCTGCAGCCTCACCACTCTTTCCCAGTGGCACCCAGTCACCTCCAGCCTGGTTAAGTACATGGACAGTACAAGAAGCATGAGCAACAGCTTAGATATTTTTCTTCTTCCCCATTTTCCCTTGGATTTTCCATTTTAGTTTGCTCCAAATAGTTCACTTCACTATGCATTGCCCTAGATTGGAGGGAGGTTAGAAAACAACTGTCTCTGTATAAAGAGAAGTGGCCCTTGCTTTCTGCTTCATGCAAACCAGAAAGGATTTCAAAAAGCTTGCAAARCATTCCCCATGGCCAGCAGACACTCACCTCACCAACTACTTCCTGCTCGGAGGGGAGTGACTTCAGAGGGATTGTCAAGGGGACACTTCTTCTCCTTGGTCCACATGACATACAAGCACACTGAAAAGGAGCATGGAGTGCTTTTTGGTTAAAACATAAACGTTCTCCTCTTGCTCCCTACTCACACGTAAATGTCAGATMAGAGAACTGTCTGTGTTGTCTACCATGTTCCGGGGTAACGTACAAAGTTGGGGAGCTTCTTCTTCCTTCTGAGTGCAACATCCAGGGAGGGCTGCTTGTATCTGGCATAGTGGAAGAAAGTGGGGTCTGGGAGAGGGGAGTGGGAGTCACAGCCCACTGAAACAGTCTGGGTTTCTTCAAAGGATCCTCTCACTGTAAATGTTAGCTCAKTCTCTAAAACATGAGATAAAATGCATACAACAAGGTTACWTACAACTGTAAAAAAAAGAGGGGGRAAAAGAAGCAAAAGGTAGCTTTCAACAAATTCTTTCTCCTCTTCCTTTATATTTGGAAAACTATCTTCTAAAAGTGATCCAAACCTCAAACATTTCAGGTGACTGTATCATTATAATGTCCTGAGAAAGACATGGATGCGACATGGATGGCACTGTATTTTAGATTGCCACTTTTCTGTTGCAGTTTCAAAATGGTGCAGTGAATATAACCAGGTACTTTGCATGGTAAAATCTTCCTCATCCCAGGCCAAATAATGAGCTGAGGAAGTTCTCAGTCCCCTAAAACAAGGTCTGACTCTGCAGCAGATGACCCAACTTACATGAATAGTTTAGCTAATCCTGCCAGTGTGTGTTATGCATGCTCTGAGATTGCCTACCAGATCCATCCCCTCAGGGGATGTGTGCAGAGGAACTTCTAGATTCTGGATCTTGACCAGGGTCAGGCAGGAGCCAGCTGCTGAGTGGCTAASCCCTGCAAAAAATGAGGTGTTTCTGTGCATATGTGTAAGTCAAAGTGACAGAGATCCTGAGCAAAGTTAACGTCTTGGACTATAACATCTGGGGAGCGGAGCTTCTTCAGAGTTTAGCAGTACTGCAGCTGAATCTCAGCTTGGGTTTTAGATACCTTCTGTATAAGCATCTGTGTCTAGCTGGGTTTTTTTATGGCACAAGGTTCTCCATGAAATCAGAAACCTGAACCTATACCTGCTGCAGGACTGGTGGCATTCCCTACTGSAAATTTTGTACAAATCACCTTAAATATAATCAATTAAAGCCTTGGTATTTTGCTGATGCAATGTCCAGGCCTTGTTACAGACAGTAAAATCACCAATATTTATTTTAAGAAGTAATAATCTTACCTGAAAAACGCTTATTTTGCTTCCTGCTGTCCAACTGAACTTCCAAACAGGCTTTTTCACGACACTACAGTAGGTGTGATGAGGACAGAGAATTAGATAACTCAKCCAGCCATCTCACCACCAGTGGTGGCAGATGTTGAAAGGATCATTGTAGGAAAGGTCATTGTTTGAATGTGGGGTCCAGTTGTTTTGTACATTTTGCCAGACATTGTGATTGTGAGAATTAATTTATTGTCACATGGGAAGATGGTGCTATGCTAAACACATTGYAATTTTCAATGGATGCAGACAAAAAAAAAGGGGAAATCATAATARTCAGAAGGCTCCTCTAAGATCATGCTGGTCTCCTTAAAGATAAAGCTCCAAAGAGAAAGTATCACTAAAGAGTAAATAAAGACTTGCAATATTTCCCTCACTGATAATATAGTCAGCTATGGCAAGGAATTATGTGGGAAAGAACACAAAAGAACGAAACATTACTTTACCACTATTGCCCCATTTGTGATGATGGTTTCAGAAGGACCCTGACTGGAAAACAAGAATAAATAATATATATTTTATAAACAATATGTTCTGGATACTGTCCTGAACAGGACACATTATTCCCTCTAAAATTTTTATAACTATTATTTTCTTTATTCCTTCTTATTATTTCTGTAAGTAGGCTCCCTTGACAATAAATGCCACATAATGACCCAGCAGAAATTAAATTGCTGTAAGGCACCAGGAAAGTCCTTGCAACAGCCTTAGTAGCACAGGAATTACACAGGTTGGGTAGCAACATTCTCCTCAGCCATGACTTTCCCAGAGGACATAGTCCAGCAAATCTGCAGACTTACTGCAACAGGATTTGCCACCCAATTCTGAACTTAAAGATCTTAAGAGGAAGTCACAGAACTTCTCTCTACATCATGGCATTTTTCCTTTCATACAATGATTTTTTTTAATGCACATATTAAGTTTGTGAAAACTTGTCTCTGGCTATTAAGGTGATATGGGATCTACAAAAGGTTTCCCTGCACTAATGCATAACTCCAAGTTGCAATAACAACAACAACAACAACAACAACAACAACAACAATAATAATAATAATGGGGTTTTACTCACATGGTCTCCAATGCAAACTCAACTTCCAGCTCCTCCTTACCCTGAAAATAAAAAAAAGAAGGTGACTCAAGTAGCATGTGCAGAGGTTTTCAAAATGACCTTAATTTTTGCAAGCACTGTGTCCTTTACATTTAATAAGTAAAAATATTCTGTTTTGTACTTGCCATTATCAGCATTAAATAGGCAGCTTCTTTTTCCCCCAAGGAGAAGTTCTCAATTGTACTTGCAAAACAAAGGCTGTTTGGTGCTTATAAATGTCCCTAACAAACCTATTTCACACTTTCCTCTCTGCCAGCTTCCATGTGCTGAACATGATATGCTAAGGCTTAGTGTTCAGGAAAATATTGTGGAAACGGGCCATTTCCCTGTGTTTGCATTGTTTTGGGGTTTATAGTCTTTGTGAGGATTAGCTAAACTGTTATTTTCTATCAGATTATTGAAAGTGCAAAGCTTCCCTAAAATTGCRTCTACTCTGGGGGCTGGGAATTTGSCCATGACCTGTGCCAAAGGAAACCCACAGGAATTTGAGAAGGCCATCTATTTTGCCACTGATGTGCAGTTTCCAGGATGTTAATAAATTTTGCTACACTTTTACCACCAAGCTGATCCTGGTGGTAAAAACCATAAGAGACAGTACATCTTTTTAAACAYAGGGGAGAGAATAGACATCAGGCTGTACTAAATGTCTGACTGAACTCTTACCTCTGGGTTTAGTGGGAATGCTGTAAAAACTGTTTCCCCAAGGGGGATTTTAGCTACATCAAAAAGCACAATTGCACGGTCATCATCACGAAYGGCGTCATCATCAGAAACAGTAATTTCCAGAACATTCTGGGAAAAGAAATGAAAAATATACAATTCACTAGCATGTATGACATGCAAGAAATATGACATTCTGCAGCTCTTCCAGGCTTAGTGTCTGCTTTACAGAGAGGAAATAGAAAAGTATTGATGAAAAAGTGTGAAAAGGAAGAGTAAGAAAGCGAGTATAAAGAACCAGGTCATAGTCTTACCAACTAAAGCTGAACTGAGATCTCTTCTGGGYCAGCTACTATGCTTCTAAGTAAAAAAATTAAAAATGCAATCTTCCAGGGAGGAATATGGACTGCCAAAAGTCCTACATTGCTTCATATCAGCAGGGGCAATAGAGATTACTTCATATCAGTAATCATCTTTCTAGGTCATTGGACATTTTGCCTTCAGCCACCTGTTCASAGGTATTTGACTGCAGTCCAATTATCAGCAGCAAACTGAGTAAAGATCTTAATCATACTAGAATCCAGCATTGTCTCCTGCCATTACTTCATGTCCTTTCAGAAAAAGATGTGTTTTTCTGTTACAGTGTAATTTTATATTTTCATTCCAGTTTCTCTGCGTTGCCACTGTCATGGGTACCATCAGTCATTCSCAAGGAGGTCAGACTCTCATTGCCCATACATAAAGAATAACTATCTGTTATTAGGAGTAAACTGGATTCCAGCAAATGCAGAATTGTTTTGCTTCAGCTTGCGTGATGAATTTTAAGTTAACTYAGAAATGCACTAGAAGACATTTCTAGTTTAGGGGCTTTGGACTTGACTGAAACACATTGCACAGGGATTAGATGAAAAAGAGAGGTTTGGGATTGTTTACCTTGACTTTTCTCTGTATCCGGAAGTAGAAAGWTTCATTCCACACAGGATTTCTGCAGTTTTTGATGGTTTTGGTGTGAAATATTTCATCTGTAGCTGTTGGCAACCAGAGCCTCACATAGCAATCAGATTGGCTTACTGTAGAAAAGTAGGCACAAAATATCTCTCAGAGAAGGCACAATACAAGCAGTGGAGACATTGAAATGCTCTATAGCTTCAAGATGGTTGAGAAATGGCCAGTTCTTTCTGATAAATATTGGCCAAACCAGGAMGATAGAAATCACACAGCTTTTTACAGAATAAATTTACAGAATAAAAGTGATTTGTTCATCACAACACTATTTTTAATAAGCAGTATATTCAAACAATTATGCATAATCTTATATATTCAAAGGAAAAATACAATCCTAGCTAGCAAATAGAACAGTGTGCATATTCAGGAGTCTTGTCTTGTTCCATACCAACAAAATTTGGCAGGCAAAACCATGACAGAGGCAGCACAGCATTAACTTCAGACCCTGAGAGGGATTGCATGCAAATTGTCTCTGTAGCAATTTAACTTCATGAGAAATATCAAGAGAATCAGGTTTAAGTCTGATTCAGATATTGCATGTCTTGTATACCTGGTTATTAACTCTTTATGACAGAAAATTAATTATTCCAGTGACCCTGATCAGCGTCTCCCTAGGCGGGGTAGGAAGGGAGAGGCCAACCAGCAGTACAATTGCTGCTTCAGGAGCTCTGCAGGAACTGGAGCCTTTTCCTGGTGTTTGCTGATGTCTGAAAGACCTGGAATCTAATCCCTACTTCACATCTCTTCCCAGAAAAAGTGAAGTGGCAAGGATTTGCATCTTGTGGCTGGAGGGAGTGGAGTGAGGCTGCACTTGCTCTAAGTTACCATCTCCCATGGACCCTGAACCAAGTGAACACCAAAGAGATTCTCAGACCTTAGAYAGGAACTTTTCCAGGAGCAGCTGGAAGGGTTGGTCTGTCCTGTTGTGTAAATGTGGGCTTTGGCAAGAAAAGAGGAGGAATCTGGTGCCATGGCAGTCAACAGAGAGAGCCACCTCATGAGCAGGGAAAAGAGCACCTACTCTCTGGTACTGGTCTTGAGTCAGCTCCTCAAGGTTAAAAGCCAGTTCATCCCCGTGTCTTTTTTCAGGATATATTGCCTGGGATATTTTGCCTAAMAATAAGAGGTTGCCTGAAATCCAGAGACCCTGTGACTGGGACATCCTCAGAGGAGGATGCCTGTCAATTAGGGAGATCCCCATGTAACTCTTCRTGCTGAATCTTGAAGGAATTTCTTGACACTGCCAGGAGTTTTCTCTCTAGAAGGTAGTAGATTGCTTGGTTTTGAAATTGTTTCCATTGACAATGTTTCAGAGTCTTGGATTTTAACATAATGGAGGTGACTGGATAATATGTTGACTTTGGCAATTACCAGTATAACATTTAATTTACTAGGAGCAGGGCTGTGCTTGCTGATCTGTCTGACAACTGAAAGTTCTTCCCTCACTGTGCTGCCTGACAGCCTGCTGAGCTGTGATGTACTCATCCTGATGAATGGCACCACTGCCTCTGACCTACAGAGCCCTGTAGCCAAGAACTAAGTGTGGCTTCAGTGCATCTGGACCATCCCTCCTCTCATTAATGCATATAYAACTGCCAATCTAAGTGTTCCAAAAACATGAATCCAGCATCTCCAAAAGTGCCAGACTGGATGAGGTGGGATGTAATTCAGAAAATAACATTTCTGAACTGATTTAAGACATAATTTCTTTCCCTTTTAGTTTCTAACTATCATAGGGTGCATGAAGGACATATTTCTATATTTTTGCTCTACTTGCAAAGGCACATTCTTTTCCTTTCTTTTTCTTMAAGAAAATCAAAATGGTCTTGAAAACCAAAATGCTTTGGCCCTATTTTAAATTTCATTTTTTGTCACACAGCGTATAAAGTAAAAAAAAAAAAGCTGGCAGTGAAAAATCTGTGAGACAACCATGAACAGACAGCTGCAACACTTATCAATGTCTTTTGTTACTGTTTTCTCTGGAATTTACTGATTTTCTGGAGTGTTTTCTTTGGCAAAATATCTTCATGAGGCTACTTTCTAAAACTCCTGTTCAGTGTGTGTATTGATTTCATAAATATTTATGTAAAACCAGCTATTGACATTTCTTTGTCAAACTGATGACGTACAGGATAGATAAATGGAAAGTGAGGTGGATTAAAATCTGGTTTAACCACCAGGATCAATTGATTGTGATTGGCAGCACAAAGTACAATTGGAGGCCAATCTCTACTGGCGTACCCCAGAGGCTGATTTAACAAAGTGAGTGATGAGACAGAGTTCAGCTTCAGCAAGTTTGCAGGTGGAGCAAAACTTGGGGGAGTGGGTGACACACCAGAAAGCTGTGCTGCCATTCAGAAGGACCTGGGCAGGTGGGAGGACCAGGCCACCATGAGCCTCATGAGGGAAATGCAAAGTCCTTCACATGAGGAGGCAAAAGCACCAGGATGGGCTGAGGGCTGATCAGTGGGATAGCAGCTCTGCAGAGAGGCATCTATGCATGTTAGTGGTCACCAGCCAGCAAGGTGTCCTTGTGGCAAGCAAGCCCAACAGCCTCCTGAGCTGCATCAGGAGTGTTGCCAGCCGCTGGAAAGGTGGTCCTTCCTGTCTGCTCAGCACTGACAAGGCCACATCTCCGGGTTCCCAAATATAAGGAAAGTAAGGATGTGCTGAAATAAGCTGAACAAAAAAGTCCAGAATGAAAAATTGGGAATGGATCATCTGCTCTATGGGGAARAAGCTGAGAGAGCTGTGACTCTTTAGCCTAAAGCAGAGAAGGCTTAGAGGGTCTTATCAATTTGTGTAAATACCTGATCAGAGGAGAGGAAAATAAAGAAGTCTGAGTCAGACCCTCCTCTGTGATGCCCAGTGAAAGGTAAAAGGCAATGGACACAAACCAAAATGCAGGGAATCCCACTGAAACATCAGTAAAAATTTCATTTTTACCATGACACTGTAAAYACTGCCACACACTGTCACAGAATGGCCAGAAAGTTTGTGAAGTCTCTACCCTTGGAGATGTTCACAACCCAAATGGATATGGCTCTGAACAACCTACTGAAGCCAATCCTGTTTATGGCAGGGGTCTAGACTACMCAATCTCCAGAAGTGCCTTCATACCTCAGCCACTTTGTGTGATTCTGCTGTAACAAGGCTAGTTGGTCACAGACAAATTACATAATGGTATTAGTAACTCCTGTATGCAAATTTGACCTTGAAGATGGGGTGAGGTGACACCACTAGGACAAARCACAATCTCTTCCTGTGAGGAAAGGGGACTATGCCGCATGTGGTTTTTCCACCATTGATCTACAGTCCCTACCAATTATGGAGAGGTTATTGTTTTCCATTGGATTCCTCTGATTTTCTATGTTTTCCTTTAATTTTACAGACAGTTTTCCCATGCTGTGACTCTAACAGAGCTTATGTATTTCTGTAGAAGCGCCAGTTCACTCAAACTGAGGCTAAACTCAGTTTGTCAGGCAAACAGTGAGATAAATAAAAAACAACAGGAGAGTTGAATGTCTGCTGAATACTATGATGAGTATTATACTCTTATTATATGGGAGCCCTTGAAATGACTAGTCAGCTTACACTGCTCCCTCTTATCCCTGACAAAAGTGTACAAGAGAGCTACTGAAAATGTTCCCGTTTATTCATGGCTACCTGAGAGCTAATATTTWAAAAAATCTTCATGCTCCAGTTGTAATGCAGTTGCTGAGCTTTGTTAGCAGCTTCATGCCATGCCAGGCCCTTACTTCAGTGCACGTGTTGCAACTTCCCTGATGGCATAAWGTCACCTCATGTGAATGCTGAGACATCTGAACTCACAGTCTTTTTGAAAGCCAGCACTAAGTGACCCAGATGTCTTTTTCCAATTTGTAGCTTCTGAGTTTAACTTGTTTGATGGTGAGACTGCTTCTCAACTCTGTCTTAGAGCTAAAGATTGGTTACAAATACAAGACCAAAAGAAGTAGCTCAGAACTGCAGCCATGTGTGCTACTCTGTGAGAGTACAGTCCTGAGAGGTGTACCTGAGGTGAACCATCACATGCTAAAATCACTCATCTCCATCACAGGTAAGGAGAAAATTACAGCAYTGAAAACCAAAGCATATAAGAAAAACTAGCCTCATAGGAGCAATGAATGTAAACTACAAAATCCCATCTGTCCTGTAACTGCATTTCGTAACACCAAAACAAAGAAATCATTTTCTCCTAGTGAAATATTCTTCACCTGCACAGACAGGTTCTCCTTGAGTCCTAGTTCACTACAGTTTGCCTAAGAGGAGGAGGAGAACCGCCCCCATTTCTCAATCACTGGACATGATCTTCGGGAACATTTTTCCTTACCAGCTTAGTACAATATAAATTAACAATTTACCTCCTACTGCTRTCTGAGAGAGGATTTGAACTCGGCTGACTGCTCTACCAGCAGCCCAGTGCAATACTCATTTGCAAGAACAATATTACTGTCTGTGGCTTACCTGTGGAAATAACAATAGTTCATAGATCTACTGTGCTTAATCAATGATAGCTTTGACCAGGGATGAATGGAATCCCCATGTGAATGAGCACTTCACACAGTCCATTTGAGTTAAGTGGTAAAGTAGGATTTTCTCCCTGGAGCAGATTCAGTGGGTCCAGTACCTGCTGCAATCCCAGCTCAAAGTTTCATGCCTGGGTCACCTCTCCCTCCTGTGCCACTGTGCTSCCACTGGCACCACTTGCTTTCCTGGGACAGGGCCAATAGTACTACCTCCATTAGCTGTAATCTCCCTGATTTGTTTTTTGCACTTATTTCCTGTAGTAGAAATAACTCTTAATGTCTCTGAAGAATGACTCTGGCAAAGGCTCCAAGTGTACTTCTGCAGAACAGACTCATTTCTTCTGAAGGGATAATACAAAAGCTTCTGCAAAATGATTTCATAAGACCTTAGAGAACAAAGTCTCTGAGCTCCTCWTTTATAAATGTGCAAGGTCTCTCTTCATTCAAAGGTGAAAAACCAAAGGAAGATCTGAAAACRAAAGGAAGAGTTGAGGGAGAGGAGTGATTGTTCTGACATCCCAGCTAAGAATAACAGGTTTGTTTCCATAGCTGAGAAAGTTCCCACATGTGCTTGTTTTCTACAGTAGAAAATATACCTGAGTGCAGTCACATTTCAGCCCAAAACTTTAACTTTCCTGCCTCAGTTCTGACAGCCTCTTGATCTGGCAAGATTTCTCTCAGAGAACTTACTGTGTCCCAGGAAAAAAAAGCACCTGTCAACCTGAAGCTTCCAAGTAATTTCTCAGTGAGACACAGAGCTCAAATTCACCACTGCATTCCAGGAAGGGCATTGCAAACACTCAGCACCAGTGGGGCTAAATSCATCAAGCCAGACCTGACACCAGCACTCTTCACCTCATCTGTGTTAATGAGCCTGAACATGCACTCCAGCAGCAAAGGTCATCTCTTGGAATGTGGAATCAGCTGGTACCCATGTAGGCTGCCACAGTTTCAGAGAGCAGCACTGTCACAGAAACCTCTTTACTCAGGTCTTCAGGATTAGGTGAGATCCAATGGAGTCCAGCAGAGTTTTGCTCTTTCACRTGGCACTGAGTACTGGTGGAGAGATGATGCAACTGCAGGTCTGTTCACCTGTGCTGTCTAAGGCTCTGGAAGAGGTTTGCTTCCACTTCTATTGCCTCAGGGCAAGTCCCCTCTCTTGGTGCCTGGGCTTCAGGCATGCCAGCTGAGGCAGATCCCCTCCCTCATCCTGTGTTTGTCCATGGAGCAGGCAGAGGCTGTCACAGCTTCAGCTGTGGGGTTTAGGGGCTGCCATAAAACAAGTAAGAACTAATGATGGTGAAAGTGGGCCAGGCTGGGAGCTTGGTGCAGCTCTGTATAGCCACCAATAACTCACTTGTTCAAGGAGAGCAGCTCGAATGTGTTGGAGAGTCTGTGTCGCCATGCTTCTCCTCTCCCATCACCCAGCTCTTTTTCCATTCTTTTGGGAAACAGTCACTGGAAGGGGTGTCAGCAGCAAGAAAAGAAGCTAATRCACCATTTTTCCTGCTATCTCATCCTGACCAGATATTCCTCCCACATATTGGGAGTTCTGTAGAAGAAGTGACACCATGAATGGAGTTAGGAAACATGAGCTTTTGTAAAAGCACTGACTTCCAGAGAAGGAGCAAATGGATACACCAATGACTCATTCTTTTACCAAAGGCTGCATGCGGTCTTGGACTGAGGAGGGGAATACCTCTGCAAAACAAGCGCCAGACTGCAAGAGACTCAAAGTTCAATGGAATTTATTCCTTTCTAGTACCCCCACCACCTTCACAGCCAAACTGCATAGAACACTGGAGCCTGGTGATGACACTCAGTGCCTGCAGGGCAGCAGGATGAGTGTAAGTGATCTTATCTGGGTGCCCTTCTCTCCAGTGTCCACAGAGAGATCAGGGAGTGCCAGAAATGTTTGAGTCTGACCCATGATTACTAATTGGCATAAAGGTTAGTTAGGAAGACAGCAGAAAATAATTAGCCAGGGTCTGTCAAGAGCAATTGCATGGTAAGATAAGASAAGACAGAAACCAATTTCACATAGCATGAAGCAGGTGGTGGAGAGGAATATCACTGAGWACAGAGGAGACCGCAGAAGGGGTGGGGTGAAAGCAGGGATATGAAAGGGGCCAATTGACCCAGTCAGGAGGAGCGAATTGTTTTCAGTTTAATATTTTCTTTGTGTGCCAAACTCTGTCAGCATGAGCTGTCTACAGGCAAAGGTGTAACATCAGGTTTCAGGATAAACTTGGATTTCATCCCAGGCTTGTGAAACATACATCCCATGGATCTTGAGGTGCATATTTTAAAAAAACAGCCAGGATTAAGCTGGATGCATGTGATAGTGAGGAGTATCAGTGGAAACATACAGAAGTGATGTTTCCTGAAGCCAGGATTTGGCAATTAAGTTAAAGAAAAATGTAGAAACTCTATGACCAAATTACCTGGTGTGACTGTACTTGCAACAGAGAGAAAATCATGGAATGGAGCACTGCACGTRCTGAAAAAGATGGGAAGCCAGCATGCAGGCAGAAAGAGCAAGCCAGAAGAAGCTGCACTTGATTGAAAAGATGGCTTGTTCCTCGATTCAATACAGGGAAACTGAAAATCTAGGGAAGTCTGAAATATGTTATTGCAAAAATTGTCAGCCTTCTACAGATATSTCATAGTCAGATGGCATCTGTATCAGATGCTTATGATCAGTTTTCCAGGGAAAAGCTCATATTTCTGAGAAAAGACTAGGTAAATATAATTTTATTATTCTCACTAGCACGCAGTAGCATGTCTAGCTATCTTAGTTTTCTGGTACTTCAAACACATTCAAACATAAAAACACTACAATAAAATAACATCAATAGCAGTGCAAAATCAAGCACTTGAAAGCTACAATATATCTTTTTTGAATTGTACTTAAGGTTTTAAATCCCTGAGTATCACACTATTTTTCCTGTGAGACTTAAACTTCTTTGAAAGCAAAGGTTGCTGCTCAGTGAAAAAAGAGCTATCYGATGTTTATCTTCTTTGTTCAACAGCATGCTGGTCTACTGTGCTTCATTCTATGACATCCTTAAGAAACAGGCTCAAACAGGCTCACAGRGTAGCTGGGGAATTACTGACAGAAAGAAAAGACATCTTTTTCTTCACCAGCTGGCCCCCAAGCCTTATTTACAGGTAATTAACAAATGAATCTGAAATTACTTCCCACTCTTTCTAGGCCTTACCTAACATCTTAAATTAAAATCTCTCTACAGTAGTAGGAGAATMAGAATGAGCACATCACCTAAATAGATAAGAGAAAGACAAAATGTCTTTGAGAAGATATTCTGTGTTTCGTAGACAGGGCAATAGAGACACAGAATGTTTTGATTTATAMATTTGCCTTAACTTCTTATGCAACAAGTCCATGAACAGAGCTAAAAACTGAGCCCACACATCTTGAGCCCTACTCTAGGGATGTACATTTTGGTGATAAAAGAAATTTTCAAACCATCTACATCTCACTAAGTGAGACTTCTCAGAAATCTCCCTGTCATCAAGATAGAGGACAAGGTCACAAGTGTAACACTATTTTCTGACAATGCAGCATCATTTTATTTGTGCAATGCCTTTGCATAAGCAGCTGAATCATGGTTCTTATCTCATTCAATTTTCATTCTAGAAACTAAATCAGTGGTTCAAAGTAATGAAGGTGAGGTCTTGTACCTACATGCAGCTCTCAAAAGGAATAGAAATTAATTTGATGTTTTCTGCTATTGCAACCCAATATTACAGACAATGTGAACAGAAAATTCTCTCYGCTTGACTGGAAAATTGACATGCTCTTGAAACACCAAAGTGAGAGAAATATGAAGAATTGGTGAGAAATTTGATCTGTAGGTTATTACATCTTCAGCAAACTTCATCATGATCTCCCAAAAAGGAAAGAAAATGCAAAACAAGAGAAGGAAGAGCAGTATGGTAAAGGGATATGCAAAACTGCGTTATTAGTGATGTGCCAAGTTCATGAGACATCTAAGAGTGGCAGGAGAAAATTCTCAGAGAAAAATCTCTGGGAATGTGAACCACTAGGGAAGGGCTGTCCAAATATCACACATTTCAGAACACTTTGCATGTCAGCTGTAATGTACCACATACCACAGTCCCTAAAAGATTTCTGTTAAAAACCTTCACTGGGGGCAAGAGTCAGCTGATGTCCTGATTCTCAGGAAAACCAAAGAATTAAGAGGGACTGGTGTGTAATTATTTCAGCTCTATATTCTATGCATTTGTCATGGACATATTATATAAACATCTCTGTGTTGAAACTGGTGTTTCCAAGCCCCTGAAACAGCCAACTTGTCAGAGAAATAAAGTGGAAAAATCCCCAATAACCAAATAAACCTCTGAAATTACAAATAGATATTCTGTGGCATAAATTGCCTTCAACTGTGATTTCTTAGCTAGCATGACTTTAGTATTTTGCATTCATGCAGTATCTAGCACAAGCAGGGGTTGATAGAAAAATCTGAGAATGATATAACATCAATTAAAAAAATCTGGTACTTACAAATATCTGCCTGATGAGCATTTTTCAACCTTATGATTCTTACAGTAAGCAAGGAGTAAGGTGTCATTTCTTCCTGCTGAAAAAAAATTAAAAAATCAAAGGAGATGTATTTTAAAGCTTTGAGTATGTGTATTTACTGTAATGCAACCAAACACTGAAAAGAACCAAGGTTCTGCTAAAGTTGTCTCTTCCAGTTGGCATCGCAGCAAAAAAACAATGGGCAGCAGAATGCACTTTCTCCACAAACTTCATTGACCCCTAAATTCTGCAGCTATCTAAGCACAAAAGGAAGGTGTGGAAAGAGAGGATGAATAGGAAAGTTAAGATGGTGTAAATAAGCTGAAAAAGTTCATTTAGCAAGTAACATTAAATTGTACACATGRCCATCAGCAGCCAATATGAAGACAAAATTCAGTAAATTCAGATATCARAGATGCTTCAAATTTGGTTGGATATTGACCAAGAGCCTATGTTGTTCTGTAAAGATTCTTCTTTTAATGCAGTGMTTGGGTATTTGGAGAGAAGGGGGGAAAAATACAGGTCTTTTKATGTTTTYTTGCTTGTTTTTAAAATAATCATTTTCATGAGAGAGAGGTGACTAAAGATGAGTGTTAGCACTTTTGGGGATGTCTAAGCACTACACAACACACAGCTTTGGACAAGCACTCCTAGCTTGCTTTGTGGGAGCAGAGGTTTTCCTTGCCAAGGATGGTTATCTGATTGAGAGACATGAAATAGTTCTGACTACAATCCTTAATTTCAAAGAAGACTATCTCCAATTCTTTGTTGAAGGTGCCAGGCCTGACCATTTGGGTCTGTAAAAGTTGTGACAATCTCATGTTCTTGATGGATTTTACATCTCCAGAGAACATGCTCATCATGTCCCCTTGCTAGAGCTAGCAGGATATCAGCAAAAAAGAAGGAGAGAATAGACAGTACTTACCATGGCTGCAGCACAGGTGGTTACATTGATTCCCCAACTGTGGGAACAGTTGGGGGAAAATTATCAAAACAGCTTAAGTTCATAGAAAGGAAAGAGAGCTGCATTATGAATGTACTAAAGARACTGAATGAAAAGGGTAAATCAGTACTAGGGATGGCTCCCTCTCTCATGATTTAGGAACAGAAGCAGAAGAAAAGAAGGAATTTCAGAAATTTCAGATTGTATTGAGTAATAAGTTCTAGAGTTGATGTATGATTATGGTAGTAACAGGTTTGTTAGATTGAAGAAGTAACATAAAATGACTACAGTGAATGTCTGAGGTTGAGGCTTTGCATGGGAAAGAAAATGCAAACTGCCAAATCCTGCTACTGCTATGTGAAGAGCTTTAATCTGCTTACAGATATGTCACCAGCAGATCCTGGATTGGGTATCTGCAATAAAAGGGGAAGGTCATTTATTATCTATAAAGAATATTTATGTAAAAAATAATCTTGAGTTTGTTAGGCTATGAAATAATAAGGAATCTTTTAATTTTGAGCAAARCATTAATGCAAACAAAACATTATAGCATTAAAATAAGGCAGATTTAGGAACAGGGAAGTGTTAGTTTGTAGTTCTAGTAGCAAGGATCTGTGGAAGTTATAAAATGGCCGAACTTATTTGGATGCCACTTGTGTATTTGCAAAAAAGATATTCAGAAAAAATAATACTGAGGGCACAGTATACAGTGGGTCAAAAACTAGGTGGCCACTTCAGTGATCAGTAGGTAGGTGGTCACTGATATTCAGAAAGAGCTTGAGAAGTTCAGGTAATTGCAGAAGACAAATAGATCAGTAATTAGTAAAGTCACAACATGAAACATTATCAACAAGAAGGGGTGGCCAAAGACAGAAGCTGCTACGAAGGCTAATGACCAACAGTTAGAAAAGACAATCTGAAGTGAAATAGAGGAGAGCTGTTAAAGACTATTAAATAATTAGGTGATGTTATCTATTTTCTGAGAAMCTTCAATTAAAATAACAGGGAGAAACTCTCAAGTGAAATAAGAAGAAAAACAAAGGTGCTGCTACTGCAACAAAAGTCAAAGACTGATTAAAAGGTCGAATATAAGAAACCAGTGAGACAAGACAGTACATCAGCTGAAGTGTGTAGAGCATCTGGCCACCAGGAATCCATCATGACAAAATTTAGCTTAGCCTTTCAAATTATTTCTGTCTCTACAAGAATGAAAGACATGAAGGTCATAAAAGGAAATTGCATAAAAAATGCAGTAATTTCCAGGCTATGAAGTTATCCAATAAAATGGCAAGATTGATGTTTTTCTAAAATGTGGGGTAATTGAGAGGCATGTTCAATAGAAGCCAGTGCCTAATATAACCATAAGACTTGCCCATGAGCTCAAGCTTATGACCAGAAACTGTATCAGAATGTCTTCAGTGAGCTGTCTGGTTAAAATCTTAACACTTTTTGCTGTGATGTGCAGAAGCAGCTCGTCCAAAACAACAAGTGGGCTAAGTGCCAAAAAATGCATCTTCATATCCCTTCATCAGGCTACAAAGAATAGAATATCTTGGTGTCTGGGTGGGTGTATTCCAAAACTAAAAAATAARTTAATCATGGTTGCTTGAAGTCATATGTAAGGCACAAGATATTCTACCTGGCTGTGTTCTAAACAGGGGAGGTAAGATCTCAGCATTATCACAACTCAGGCTGAGCCAGCTCCAYACAGTTGTAAATTGTTACATTTTCCTGAAAATTCAGCAGTGGAGGCTACCGTTGCACTATAGGTAGGCAAAAGCTACAGCCSTAGGCATGTTTTCCTAAACCAAATCCAGTGATTATTCAGTTTATCACACAGCTATGCAAAGTCCTTTCAAATGGAAACAAGTACTTAGGCAAATGTCTGAGTGTCTGTATCAAGGGAAGTTCATACCTGTTTACTTCTGGAACTCAAGGTCTGCTAGAAGCATGTTATCCTTTCTAATAGCTCTCAACTAATGATTATCCTCCTGTTGAAGRTGGCAAGCTATGACTTGCAAAAACTGAGGCAATTACCAAAAGCTACCCAGGAAGCCCAATGCCTGTAAGAAACTGGCCAGTTTAGACAAGTCTGTGCCTTTAATGCCAGTTTTCTGCCAAGTTTTATCACGGATGAGGGAAGACATATTTAAAGCCAGGAGATAAATAAAGAATGTCTCAGAAMGTCTTTGTTGTTAAATGCCTGTGGACAGCAAACAGAACTTTCAGAAGTTCATTTAGCAGGGAGAAATTATGGCATGAATAATGAATTGAAGYTGTGAAAAGTCTCATGGCCCCCTTTATGCAGGAGTTTATGGCCACAGAATTCTTTTTTTTTCCTATTACTTCATGGATGTTCTAAATCATATGCTGGATCCTAACAATCTTCATGTAAATATAACTACATTAGTGGTAAAGAGAGGTTGGTTGCTCTTATCCATGAATATTCTAAACCAAAACAGAACTTCAGTATGAATACATTAAATCATTACAAAACTGCTAAGGAGATTGGGTCATTGTTTTCCCCAACAGCTGCTTTTCCTGCTTTAGTACATTCTGCTGCTGAGCTTTAGTATACACACACACAAAGCAAATTAGGAACACCTAAATGTATGTCAGTTTTGGTTATGCTGCTTTGCCCTTCACAGCAAGTTTCACTCCCCACTGGTGGTTTGTACCTTTCATACACTAATATCCATCTGTAGGAGCTGCCAGCCTGCTGTTAACAAGAGATCAGTTTGATCAATCAGTTCGATAAGGTTGTGACTCACATAGGCAAAACAATGTTTATAGTTTTCTCCTCATCTGTAGTCTGGTTACATGAAAAATAAAACAACCAGCCAAATACATATGAGCTATAGATGCTTGAATCACACATCATTTAAGATGTCACCAAAAGCAAGTTTTCTTTTTGTTTGGAGCCCCCATGTTTTACTTTGAGGTAGYTTGACACAATGCCAGCAGCAAAAATCATCACTGATAAAGCTGCTACATGTTTGATGGAACTATATCTCTGACAGAGGCCCTGCAAACATTCCCAGAGTTGTTCCTTCATTGTGAAGAAGTGCACAGGGATCAAAAYGGGCATTTGTTCTGAAAAGTGGCATTAATGGCCAAACACTAAAGGTTAACCCACAACCATACTCTGACTTTTCTATTCTGCCAACATTTTCCATTTCTTCTGACCTAAAGCTCCATTAAGTCAAGAGATAGCACCAGAAGAAGGCCAAAGTCAGTCTCATTTTAACAGCAAATTGAGGACATTTTCACTAAGGGATTTCTCTAAGGAATAAAAMCATGAAAATAATATATTCTATGTTATTAATACTAGGCAGATGTTGCATCTAAAGAAAATTTTCTTTCATTATATATTCCTATTTCTACGTAACCATGCGAATCTTTAATAACCAAATCTGGGGGAGAAAAAAAAGATCCTACCCTTCTCAAAAAAGTATTGGTTTGGACCCCCATATTTTTAGTTTGTTGGAATATGGTACCTTAGCATCATCAGTAGGGGCTACACCGTGCATCATCCATTTTCTTTCTTCATTTTCCAAGGAGCTTGATTTTCTGCTTGAATCCTGCTGAGGGAAAAAGAATAAGGGATTAAAAAGACAATAAAGATATATTTTTTTACCTATTTCAATTCCCCACTGTAGCATTCCACTGTGGAACAGCCAATTTGCACCTCCTCATTGTGGAGAATAAAATGAATGTRCCAGCTCTGTGCTACATGGACAGATTCTGACTCCAGGTCCTGGTAACTGCAAATATRCAGGAAACGACAATCTTTTGTTCCTGGAAATTTATATCCTATAGATAACAGGGGTCTTGACCTGTTGCAGTTCAGGGGCAAACCTGAATCCAAACTCGAGACTCCTGCCAGGGTCGCTCTGTTTTCCACTTACCTGAGGTAAGGCAGAGGCTGATGCCATCGAGATCGCTGCTACATTAAAAGCAGCTGCTGTGAATGGCACCCTAGTACTRGGCTCCACAGGTTCCAGTGCCTTCTGAAACAAATTTACAATCTTGAAGAAGTCTCAGAAGTTGCTGAACAGGTGTTTTATTGCACTGAGTCAGAGCTCCACCCCTCCATGATTTCTGAAACAGGGAAATTTCCCACCCACATTATTTGTCCAAAGAGCAGCTGCTGTAAGGTGTGAGCCTTCATATCTGCAGGTCTTGGGGCTGAGCAGAGMCTGCTGAGGGACCAAAYTGTTTTCACCTGGAGTTCAAGGAAATGCAGTAGCAGCTGTAACCTGACTGATGATATGATAGAGATCATTTATGCAAGATAACATTACACTTATCTTCTAAAAGGGAGGATAGCAATAGCCTAATAAGCTCATCAACATATTTTCTCCRTGCAAACACCTGAATTCCATACATGATTACATCCATATTAAAAAAATAAATTTAAAAACAGCTATGGAGATGACCATTAGAACAAGGACATTTACATATGAAGACAATATGAATTCTTTTGAAGGAGCATTTTTTCCTTGAATAGTGCTGTTGCATYATAATTTCTATGTACACAGTCATTTTTCTAGTAGTGTTCTATCTCAAAAGAAATTAAAGAAGGCATGATAAGCAACATTTCTCTGCTCCYTAAACCACATTGTATGATTTTTCTAACTGAAATGTCTTTCTTATTTCTGGGCTTCACATTTAATACAGCATGCAGCTTARCAAATTTAAATKARWTTCAAACATTTMACCTTGAAAAATCATTAAATGTTTCCACAAACAACAAYATAAATTTCTGATGCAAAAATGGTCCAGACTTCTTAGCAACTATATTGAAATTGTCATGTGGCTGGACGCTGTTAACAGATTAATGGACTGAGCAAACATTTTTTTTGTTGGAGTTTCTTTAATCTMATGGGGATTTGCAAGTGTTCAGCACACCTCTAGGAAGATCAGTGATTACATTTTCTAGGACATTATGCAAGCATTATTAGACACACATACATTTGCATTAAAAGTCCTCCTGAATGATTAAAATGAGTGCTTAGGAAAGAACCTGAGATTAATAGGATGACAAAGCATCCTGCTTCCTCTTAGAGATGGGTATATGTGTGAAATCACTGCCACTCTGACTGTGGCTGTGAGTTTTGCACTAGGACCTTGACTAACAGAAACCAGACACAAACCCAATGACTTCTTGAAGTCTCATTACATACTTTTCTTATGYGAACAGAGGAATCAATATGAGTTGTTCTTACAAGAAGAACAAGTTAAGACAATCTGATCATCTTACATGGAATATTCCATCCTTCTAAAAGTTTGATTTCTTAGACCTAATTTTATATCTACAGCTCTTTTTTTTTTTTTTGATGTTTCTTTTTGAAATAAGCACATTTATTTTATCACAAAATGCAAGTGAAAAGTTTGCTTTTAACTTCCTTTCTCACCTTCATTGTACTGAAACCTTCTGGAACTGCTTAACTGAAGCCAGAATTGGATAATCAATACATTAGAGCAGCAATACATTAGGGAGAGTCACAAGTCTCTCCCATTCCTTGGCTGATGCTTTACTTGATATGAGTGCCTGCGTTTTTGTAAAAAAAAAAAAATTAGAATCTTGTTTTTTTTCTGTGAGAATGGTGACAAGAAACAGTTTAGACAAAGGTAACTGTGTACACAAAACCACACACATTTTTCTCTTTCACAACCTACCTGTTTCCCTGGTTGAAGTGCCTAGAAGAGTTTCAGTACCTCAACTGAGGAATGAGAACATTTGTTACAACTTCTTTATAATTGTGCCACACACAGGTTGTCAAATTGAGGTCTTGTTCCTGAAATGTATGGAAGCTAATGGGTGTGAGGTTTTTGCATGWGACCCTGTTTTCATGTACATTGTTATACTCTACATTTGCTTTTAAGTCRAAAAGAAATGAGGTGGGGGAAGAAGCCTTCAGCATCTCTTARGAATCTGACTAAGAGTTGCTTGTTGTCTTGTAATTAACTTTTCTTTCCTGACTCAAGCCTTCCCTATAGGAAATGCATGTTCTTTAAGCTCAAGTCCGAGGTAGGTAAAGATACCTTTGTCTCAAAGCTGGCACTGGTATTGAATTTCCTATATTAGTTCAAAGTTCAAAATTGCTTTTTGCTATGAAGCACTATTCCTTTTGAGGCAAAAGGAAAATCCTTTTCACAAGGTGTGCATTTAGGATACACTTGACCACTAAGTCATCAGAAAGTTAAATTCATAGTAGAAGCTGGTTGTGTTTTCCCTGTATTAAGTGGAAAAAAAAAAAAAAAAAAAAAAAAAGCAGCATGGCAACTGCAAGTAGTGACCAAACACTGCAAGTAGTGACCAAACACCTCTGAACTGGATACCCACCCTGGGTAATCAGTATGTCCGCTTTAGCCACTTGTTTCCAAAGTTACTGATGCTGAGGGAATCTGACATTGAGGAACCTGGTTTTGTTTTTGGCACATGATTCACCTTGTTGCAATGTGAAGCTATAAATTAACCTTGGGCAAAAGCTCTATTAGCATATAAATGAAAACCCTCACKGGTATCCATCCAATTAACAAAGAAGAGGTTTGGTGATTACCAAGGTGGCCGAGAATACAAAATTCAGTGTGGCTGGTACTGGTACAAGCTTCCAGCCATGTTCAGATTCAGGATCACCAAAGGCCCCCGTGGTGGTGAAGCAGGCAGCCTGACTTGGATCTGCTGACCACAAAGCACAGGCTGTGCAGTGGTAGCCCATGTCCACGTGCATTAAGGGAGTAATATCAAGCTGGGTTTTCTGTGAAACCCCTGGCTGCAGTCTGCAGAAGTTCAGCTGCAGCTTTATAAGCATCTGAGACAAGTTTGGGACAAATGGGAAATGTCAGAGGGAATGACTGACAGGAGAGGGCTGCAACAACTCTCWGAGGAAATGCACTCCTGACTTGTGGGATGATTTATTTAGTGCAGCTCAGGGAACACAGAAACTTTGCTGGGCTGTCCCAAGATACCGCACTTAAGGCAATTTTGGGGTCTGTCTGCCAGCAGATGAGCTAGTGTTGAGATGCAGTTCWCCCAAAGTTGCTTTGCCTTGAAACAATTTTCATTTAAGATTTTTTTATGCAATGATTTTTTTTCCCCTGACTAATCTGATGGTGTCTAAGACTATAATAAACACATTCTAAAACTACAACCAGAACTGAGTTAGGAATTCAACATTAATGCTCAAAGATATGGGTTGGATCAGATTTAATTATTAAAAGATTTATTAAAGTGACTGCTAAGGACAAATAAAAGATCAGATAGATTTTTGCATTTTCTTTCCACTGTTTTCAATCATTCTTCATGATTGATAACTTCAGGCTCTTTCCCATCCTTTTATAGCTTCTCTGCAGCCTACAGATTCTTATGTCTCATCCCTATACCGTGGGCTTTTGATACCAGGTGCTTCAGCACACATTTCTCCCAGATTTTTTAGAGCACCTTTCTCAACATAGGAGAAAGGGAGTGGCACTGAAAGCCCTTCTGGTTTATTCCTAATTACTATTTTCAGTAGAAACAGCCATGTTCTTTTCAGGGATACAGGTAAATGCAACTATGTGCATCAGTGTGATGCTTCAGGTACTGAAAGTATTATTACATTGTGGTCCATCTGAATAAAAGCAAAAATGTTCAARTCAGAAATTGAGAGATCATAACAATCCCCATGAGAGCTGAATATCACTCACAAGAAACAGGCTTTAATATGGCAATGACTGAAACTGTGCCTRATCCACATAGTTGCTTCTGGTGACCCATTTGTCTTTACTTAAACAAATAAATACATATGTCAGATGAGAAACATATACATAAACATATTAATCTGTGATTCAAATATAGTTAAATATAATCTTAAGGTTGGAAAAAACCTCTAAGACCATTGAGACCAACTGTTAATCTAACACTGCYGAGTCTACCACYAAACCAGGAAGGCRTTAAGATAGAAAAATGAAATGGCCCAAGAAAATTTGGACCATAAGGTAAAATGAGCAGAAAAAGGAATATTTCTATCCACTAGAAATATTAAATTGCTTTTAAAAGGTCTTTGTATGTCCTCCTCATGACAAATAGTTGTTACATATACGCTACTCAGAACTCAGGAAAGAAGTGTATTCAGAAAATATTTGAGAAACTCTCCAAGAAGTACTTAATGTCCTGGACAAATACTGATAATACCTCATATTTGCAGGGTAATATGATCYGTTTATTCTTTCACAGCACATAATTGCTCTTCTGATTTGACTCATAGAAGACCTGTGCCTATGCATAAATGCAATACCTCTTTATTATGGAGCTCATATATCAATTTCCTAAATTAGTCTTTCTTTGTAAAGCACACCCTGCCTTGASTACTCTAGTTCTTGCCAGCATCACTGTAGTATCCCATCAAACACCAAAAGACATTGGGACTGCTAAAGCAACTTATCCAGAAATAACTGGCCTCTAAACCTTTCCAGCTGTAGTAGATTTATGGTATCTTGCTATCTTAATAAAATCAGCAAGTGCTGKAGAGGTATGCCTTTGAGTTTTCTATCCTTGTCTAAATTATGTGACATCATATAGGCCATCATCAGCTTTAAATTTTCAGTGGTCATTGCAGTTAGCTCCAGGGGATAAAGTAAATTACAAAAAACTAGTTGATGCATAAATCTCTTGGTAACCAGAGTGCATTTCCTGACTGTAGGGAGAAAGATTTCCCATGAGAACTGTTATTTGAGAGTCTCAGGCAAGATCAAGGGGACCCCAATACAGGTGACAGATTCAGCCCTGATTCTGGCAGTTCCTCCAAGCCTTCCCCTTTTAAGCAGGGTCTCTTACCTCCTCAGTGTAAAAGTGGCTRCTGCACCYTTCTGAGTGTGYTGCCTTTCCAGCCAAGAGATGAACRGCCAGCATATTTCAGCACATATCAGGAGACTGCTTTTTTCAACAGGGCAATGCCTCRGGGTTTGGTATAATGAAATTCTTCATTTTCTGTCATTTTCTATGTTATAAAAGATAATAGAACAGTGTATTATAAGACCAGAGCCCACATCTGAAGTGAGAAAACACAAGCTATGGGAAGAGGACATACTTAAGGAAGCCATACCCAGATGAGGAAAGGCTGYCAGCCACTGTGGGCATTTCCCATCCCATTTGCCAGCTGAAGAGGAAAAGGAAGCACAGGGTTAGATGATGTACTCACTCCAGCTCATCTTGCAGTGCTGAAATTCCTTGTGCCTCTTCCTTGTATGAGAAAGGCCTGGCAGTTGCAGAAGCTCCTGCATCCAGTATCTCCCCTGTGTGCCGAAGCCCTGCTCGTTCATTGCGCAATCCGAACTGGTGCGCATGGCAGCCAGTCTTGCCACACATGCAGCACGTTGTCACCGGGGAGATGGAGTGATAGCCTTTCCAGGGCACCTGGTAGGTCATGTAAGCAGGTTTGCTTAACAAACCCAGGCTCTGCCAGGAGTCAAAGCTTTGTCACACGTGCCACGTGCCAGCTGCCCATGGGATGGGGTCTCAGTGATACATGACTCCACATGGGTGTTAACAACACAGTATCATTTCTTGGGGACTCCAAAAGGCTTCACAGTCTTCTGTGGATCCACGTATGGGACAATTTGGGAGTAAGCAAAAGAGTCTCACCATCATTCCACATGCTCCAGCTGAACAAAATACAAACCTGTGCAGGAATCTAGTGTGGCCACTTACTCACAAAAGGGYTGATCACAAAGATTAAACTATGTCRACAGCTCTGTATGGAAASRCTTTAAAGGAACCATTGCAAAACATCTTRAGGAAGTGTTTCAGAAATGCGTAAGGAAAGAAACATTCTCYGGGAGATCGAGATAGGCAACTATGTAAGTACATCCTATTACATGCTAAATTAAAGCACCATTGCAACATTATACTGTGCTAAAACTCACAGACATCAAAGTCAATAATGACGCTTAGGTCAGGTCAAGAACACACAAGATTAAAGAATTCTTAGTGGCAAACACTGCTGAATATCCATTATAACAAATGCAAGGGAGCTACACGTTACTAAAGCATGTGGAAACCTGYCTCAACAGCTCTTGCATAAACTCTCACATGGGTCTGATATTTTGACCCTGTGTGACGTAACTGCTAAAACCTACTCAGATCACAYTGCACAGATATGACATGAAAGGAAAATGAATTATTTGCTGCATTTCCACAAGTCCAAGACAATAAACTCATATGTGCAAATAAAAAGGAAATGTTTATGAAGAGAAAGCAAAATGGTATCAAGGTTTGGACTCATTATTTCAGTAAAAAGCAAAATAATTACTAATTATGCAGCTAAATCAGAAATTATAATAAACCACTTGTATTCTATGTTTAAAAAGAAGACACTTTACATGTTTCATCAATGAATAATGAAAATGACCACATAGTCATACAACATGTAATAAGACAGAACAGAGATCATTCTTACCAATTGGTTTCTAAAACATAGTCTAGGATTCTCGACTCTCTATGTTCAGCTATTTTAATTCTTGCTATACTGAAGAACTACAGAAAGAATATGAATATTGTGCCAATTTTTAAAAAGTAGCAAGAGGCATATAGTAATGTGCTAGTAGCTTGTTTACCTTGGCTGCCATTGCCCTAATGACCACAATAACTGACTTATTAAAAATCAGTTATCATRTATTACCACCCTGGCTTCTCTTGCTCAAAATGTGGGATGGTAGTCATGCATGCCAAATGGTCTATCATCCCTGAAGTAGTTGATAGAAACACCTGTGTTAAATGAAGAGTTGATTTCATATTGCGTGCATTCTTTACATTTATGCTTCTTACATTTTGTACAGCATTTGTTAATGTATGCATGTTCGTATTATATACAACTTTCAGCACACAAAGCAATTATACACTGAAAACGGCACTCCACCACAAAAGGGAGTGTTTTGTCAAAAAATGACTGTTGATGTGTAATTAGTTGGCCTTAGGACAGTCATTAACTAGTACAATTTACTGTCTGGACAGCAGATGGTTCCACCCAATCAAATTCCATATATATGTGTGTGTGTGCATGTGTGTGTGTATAAAAACACCAGGGGAGATTTGTAGCAAAAATTTATGCCTGAAAGACTTTGCAGGAAGGCAGAAGTAAGAGGCCTACCTCCCTTGCACGTGAACGGAATGCCTAGTCATATGGCTCAGTAAAGAGCTTAAGAACCATGTAACTGGGAAACAAAAGAGTAGGGGAAAAAAAGACAGGAAAGCTGTTTGAGGTTGATATTAATAAAGAGATATTATTGTAACTTTCTTTTTCTCTTTTTCTTTTTCTTTTTTTCCTTTTCCTTTTCCTTTTCCTTTTCCTTTTCCTTTTCCTTTTCCTTTTCTTTTTCCTTCTTTATTAAACTTTGCAGAAGTCTGTGCATATATGCACAGAAATTCTTCTTTAATATCCTTATTTTAGGTATGTTATAGAGGTGATACCACTGTGAGATGAAAACATGTGCTGTCCAATGGAAGCATTGATCTTGCAAGGCCGGTTACTGAAGATGTCTTTAAATGACCAGAGTGCAATAAGGCTGCAAAGGATGTCAAAGCAATTACAGGCTGTCCTCCCAGAAATGTGCATGGCATAGCAAAAYGGTGATGCAAGGTAACTGCATGGAAAAGAGATCTTTCTGGGGTTAGCATTAGCCAGAGGTTCCCCATAAGGTGATGAGCAGTTTTGGTAAGCCCTAAGCTGCCTCTGGAAGCCAGTCAGTAGGAAATAGTGCTTTTCAATATGAGGAAACATTTTCTTTTATCCTGAAATATTACATTTCTTTTAGCCTATTGTGCAAAGATGGTACRACTTTTTAATGCAAAGACTGAAAAGAAAGTATATATTAGGAAGGTTAAAAATATTTTTTCTAAATGAGTTCAGAAGTAGTCCTCAGTGATAAATATCACTGAAAAGTTTTCTTTTGAGAAATTTTTAACTGTTCAATAGAGTTCAAACTCCATTGAACATTTTCATGAGTGCTTTGGAAATAAACAAGGCACCCTGACTGGCCAGGTTTGCAGAAGAATAGAGATTGATGGAGTAGTACTAAGGACAATCATAAAGAATGGTCTGACCTGCTTGATAGACTGGCCTCCTTAGCCATGGTAAAGATCTAACACACTGGAGTGCRAGTTATGATTAAAGGACTGCCAAATGTAGGTTACAATTTACTCCCCCACACAAAAGGGAAGACTGGAGTGTGGAAAAAAACTAACTGACCAGCTTATGGAAGACAAACAACTGGTCAGAAGCCTTTAAAGGCAAATGAAGACAACTGGATTCTAYATATAGAAACTGGAAACTCATTTATATGCAAGAATATAAGAATAACAAAGCATTGTAAATCCCAGTGTGTAGCAGTAGTGGGAAGGATACTGGAGTCTGCATTTGATAAAGGGACAATGAAGAATTGGAGGGAGTGCAAGAGCAGGGATACAGCTGGATACATCAAAAAAAGGGGGGGTTTATAATCAGAATTTGAAGGGTTGCATCTACTGGTTTGGCAAAAAGGAGACTGTGATTTAAAATAGGTATATTTTATAAAATTGATCCTAATAAAGAAGCAGTGGTTATGTAATGGCTTTTAAGGTACTAAGAAAAGATGTAATGTGTCAATATCTGGGCTGTGGCCAAAACAAATGCGGTTGGACACAAAGTGCATACCCATTGCTGGAAGCTGATCATTGAACACAATATAGCTCCACAAAATATGGTGACTTTGCCATTCCTGCTATCTGTAACAGAAGAGGGATCATTTTTCTTCAAGATAGACTTTGGTCAGACACAGATAATCAAGACTGACATTTCAGTAACTGCGTGGCMGGTAACAGTCTGACATCTTACAAGTCTAACAAGATGATCTGATGGTACTYCTGGCTTTTATAAGCCATGGAAAGAAATCAGATGAATAATCTAGCACAACATAAAGTTCATTTGCTATTTTACTTGTCCTTCCACAGCCTAATAGCAATTCACCAGCATTAAACAATTTAATAGCTCTGTACAGTGTTAGAAAATGGATTTATTAAAGAAGTTCAAGCCGGGAGGACCATTTAGCAARCAAGACTGGAAAAGCCCAGAAAACTGTCCCTCTGTTCTGCTAAAGGCTTATTATGTACTTGCAAACAAGGATTGCAAAGGCAAAAGATGCAATCAAGCTAGATATCACTCCAGGTTTAGCTTTTTGCAAGCCTTCTTCACCTCTTCTAGGGGACCTTCCAGACTTATTTATTGCACTCCCTGCTGTATCTCCTCTTCAGGTTTCACATGTGAAAGGTGTAAAAAGCCCCTTCAAACTTCTTGAATCTTGAGTAAGGCCTGTCAGAAAATGTCTGAAATGAGACATTTTCTTAAATGAYCACAGTGGATTCAAAAAGCCTATCCATTTGATGGGCATCCTAGAAGAAAAGGCGATCATAGAGCCATAGGATATATCCATATATCACATAGGACATATCCAGCTCCCCACTGGCTTGTGAATGGCTGGAGCTGGAAGCATTAGTGATACTCTGTAAGGAAAYGACATCTGCTCTGCTTGTAGCTGTAAGAACCGTCACTTGAGATGTGCACACTTACTGTGCAAAGAAAGGGAACTGGTTATAAGAAAATCAGTCCAGCCTCACTAMAACAGCATCAAGTCTCAGACTTTAATTCCAGAAGGAGAGGTGCAAAGTAAAGAATTGCTGAGAGACAGAATTCATTCACAATCTACAAAAAATATCTCCCAAGAATCTACCCTGGACAAGCCACACTATTAAAGCTACAACTTTTCAGCAGTACAGAAATAAAACCATGACTATATCCAGAGACCTCCCTTGAAGGAACAAGGCAGGCATTGCACAGGCACCSCTCCCTGTCACTGACAATTCTTCTCCTCTGTATTCTAAAACTGAGAGCTGCACAGAGCCCTGTTGTCCTTGGCTAGCCTGACATTGCAGAAACACCTTGTCCTGCTCCCTCTGCCAGACTGATGATGCTGTTTAAAGCTTCAGAGTGACACAACTCAGCCAAGCACACTGTGAATATCTTTATCTACTTGTTTGGAAATCAGAGATAAAATCCTCCACATTAGCCTTGAAATGCAGCTGGCAGCCAGAGAGGCCACCCCAGCATCAGCACACCTTGCTACCAATACTTTGCCATGTAAACCCAATTCAGGAAGACACAAGATACTCCAGAGACAAGTATAAAYTGGGAGARGAGTGGCTGGAGAGTAGCACTGCAGAACAGGGACCWGGGGGTGCTGGTCAGCAGCAGGCTTAGTATGGGCCAGCAGTGTGCACTGGCATCCTGGGATGCATCAGGCACAGTATTTCATATTCTAGTCTGTATTTTCTGCATTCCAAATAATTTTAAATGTTACCACAGGTGGTGTCAGGTGGCTACAAATTAGAGATAGTTTACTGTTATGTACACTGAGAAACTCAACCTAGCTTTTCAACTTTAACCTTCTAAAAGCACTACAGCTAAAAC